>CM053509.1:80075098-80361128 GCA_028627145.1 Eidolon dupreanum
TGACTTCCTAAGTTGTTCTTTCTTTTACTCTTTTTGTGACTGATTTTCATCTTTTAGATTTTGCCTCTTTAGAAAGCCTGCTCTTGACTACCAGTTAGTAAAATATTTCTCCTACTGTTAATTTTTAATCAATTAAAAATAAATAAATAAATGTAGTGGTTTTTTTTTTTTTTACTTCCTGCAAAGCACCACCATTTGTTCACAGCTCGTTTATGTAAGCTTATTAAAAAAGGAACTTAAAACTCTCTAGTCATTGCTGCATCCTATGTATCCAACAAGTACCTAAAACTGTAGTAAGTGCCAAATCATTATTGAATGAATAAATGAATAAATAAATGAATAAATAAATGAATGATTTAAAAGAGTTAAGAAGTCCATTATATCTTCAATGTTCCTCTCATCAAGACCTGGTGGGTTCTATGTCTACTCTGTTAAATTTAGAATGGCTCTGTGATTACCTTGACCAATAGAATGTGGTAGAAATGGTGCTGTGCAAATTTTTTCACGCAGGCCAAAAAAGACAGAGTTTCACTTCCTATCTCTTGAAATACTGTGGGAGTTCTGAGCCACATAAGTCCCACTGTCGTGTTAGAGAGATCATGTGAAGAGTACCTATGATTATAAAAGAAGGAAAGGGCAGAGCTAAACCCAGCCTTTAGCTGTCTCCACTAAGGTTGCAGGCACGTGAAGCCATTCTAGACCTTTCAGACCAGACCAGCCACAAACAAAGTAACATCAAGTTATCCAGATAATATCATAATCCACATGAAGCTAAAGAATAGCCTACTTAAGCTCTGCTCAAATTCTTGGCTCACTAGAGATGAGAAAACGTGATATAATAAAATGTGATTCTTTTGAGCTTCTAGGTATTGAAGTAGTTTGTTACACAACAACAGATAACTGACACAGATGCTGTTTAGCCTTCAAAATTCAGCAGTTTGCTATTATAAGTGAAGTCTCTGAGGCAAAAAGACAGAGGGACAGGGCAATTGAGAAGACAGTTTAAGCAATGGATCATGGGATCCAAGCTGGTTCTGGAAGAAAATTAATTCAAAAGAAAACTAATGAGGGAAGACAGTCAATGGATTGAATTACTAGGACAACTGGAAAACTTGAAAAACAGGTACACTGAGACTAATGGAGTCAGAAGATCAGAAAGTTACAGTTAATAAATAGAATTTTGCTGGAATTTAATATATCAGAAGTAGAGATCTTTGGATTCATTACAAGATCAGAGATAATACCATTGGAATAAAATGATAATGTAGAGTGAAGATTAATGATACTAGAGTCAAGTGTAAATAAGTTAAGTGAATACATACTTGCTCTCAACTTATATTTGTATTTGTCTAACAAAACAAAGTATTTGCAACTGCTTATCTTTCTTCTTATAAATTTCGATTTAAATGGCAAAATTTATAAATGTAATTAATTGTACCTAACAGGGAAATATCCTAAAATATATATTTACTTTTTCTATGAATGATTTTCTGTGAGAATTCTTTGAATGTATCTGACCTAATCGATTACTTCAAAAATGGAGTTTTCAGATCCTCATTATATAGAAATGTGCCATGCATGCAAATGTACAAGACTCAGCCCACTTGATTATTAATGTTCTATAAAGACATCTGATAGTGCTAGGTTAAAATGCTTCAAATGCTGTGTTTTCATTAAGTTCAATAGAGCCTAAACTAGAAATCATCTCACAATAAAGTTTTTTTATTACAGCTATTTAAAAGACTGCCCAAACTACTTGGATTTCAGGGTAGTATAAAACTGAAAGCAACAAATGAACAAGATAAACAGAAACTCATGGACACAGACAATGATTTAGTGGTTAGCAGAAGGAAAGTTGGGGGAGGGGAATTAGCTGGAGGTAAGGGGGTCAAATACATGGTGATGTAAAAAAAAATTACTTTGGGTGGTAAACACACAATGAAATATACATATGATGTGTTATTTACTTGTACACTTGAAAACTATATATTGACCAATGTCACCCCAATAAATTTAATAAAAAAAGACTAAACAAACAAATAAATAAGCTAGAGAATGTGAAACTGTGCTCATTATAATCCAATCAAGTTTGCTTATGGATAACTTCTCCTGTGATGTTAATGAGCTCAGCATTTTGTTCTTTGGAATACATTATGACTAAATGTTGTAGGGTAAGGACTTGGAATATGATGAAAGCTGTAGGTGTCAAAAAAGTTAGAGTTCATTATTTTGATATAATCAGTTTTTCATGGTGTAAAAGTTATTCAGTATGCTTTATTACACAATATTTGACTTTAAGAAACTGAAATAAATAAGAGAGAAAAAGTCCACTTATATGTGAAAGGCTTAAAAGTAAGATTGCTTAGGAGAAATAAATAAGTGCCTGTGTATGTTTTGTTCAATTAAAAAAATGATTCTAAAAATATACCATTATATTATACTGAATGTATTCATTTACCTTAAAAATCTCTGGTTTGAAAGTTTGTCAAACTATCTTCCTAAATATATCTTGAAGGATTACGGTGATAATAATTATTATATACAAATTTTTATTATATTTTTATATTGATTATTTATTAAGTGGTAAGTATTGTGTTAAGCTATTCAGTTTATCTTTTTATAATAGTAATCCTTTTTTATAGAAGACACTGAGGCACAGAAAAATTAATCAAAGTCAGCCAGCTAAAAAGTAACAGAATAAGGATTCAAACAAGGCAATCTGTTTCAAGAATGTATATTCTTAATAACTTGCTTTCCAATTACAAATACTACCAATGTTTTATGATTTAGCTCTATCCCTAAAGAGGATTTTGAAAATCTTGCCTTATAGGTTTTTTAAAGTTATCAATTAAAATAAACATTGGTCTATTCACACCATCATTTAGAATTCACAAATTTATATAGGTTAAAAGTAGAAATCATGTTTTGTGGGAAGTATAAAAGCATTGCAAAGCTGCTAGGTTGAAAAAAATATTTTTAATGATAGATTTCAAACCAAACTCAAATTGAAGTTCATATAGCAATATACTTCATGTAAATGAATTTAGGTATTACTCATATATTAATGTATACAATAAGTGCAGGTAGATTAGCTTTCTGGAGGTAAAGGTTTAACCTCTTGAAGTTATTGAAAATTTTGATTGGAATAAATTCATCAACTAAAAGTGCTCAAAATTAATTCTTATTTTAGCATTTTCTATTCTTGTAACTGCTAGTTCCACATGTCTGGCGAGTATTCTGAATGGGAGGAGAATGGTTTTAATGTTTAAATCCATATACAAATGTCCAACTTATTTGAAAAGAGTAATTCATAAAAACGCCAGATCACAGATAAATTTGTACTAGTATTCCCTAATAAGGAGATCAGAGACAAGTTTATGTGTTCTTTGGATGCTGTGTATGAATATAACTTTTCTCTATTTCTTAAAAACAATTACCAAATTCTGATGAGCACCAAAACTCTAAGCAAAGTAATACTGTTGATTTAAAAAAAAAAAAATAATAATAATAATAATAATCTTTAAATATGAAAAAATCTTCAAACTAATTAAAATATTAATAAAACTCATTTTTAAGTCTTTAAGGTAATATGAGGCTATAGACATTAAATATGCATAGGGCTATCTTCAGTTTATTTATAGTTAAAAGAGGACAATGCTTGCCTGTTTAGAAAACGTCAGAATAAGTATAATTATAATTATTTAACCCTTAGAGGATACACTGCTTAACATGTACACATTAGGGTCATTTCTTCTCACTTCAAATGCTTGTCCGATAAAACACTCATAGGCTTTTTGCTATTTTTTATGGAAAGATATCTAGGAAAACTGTACTCTTAATAATAATAATTTTTTAAAAATCCAATACTTAGATGAGAAAATCTGGGAGTTGGTATGTTAACAAATAAAATTCTTGCATTGTTCAATAAAAACAGTGAAACAGATAGATTTAGTGTATGAAAATCTTTCTGTCTCTGTTTCTTTTTCTGAGTTTATATGTTTTTCTCTCAAGTCTTTTCATCAGTCTTGTACTTATATCCATCTTAGTAGGAAGAGAAATGAAACTCCAAGAAATAAATGTGAGTTACCTGTTTACCAAGGAACACTAAACATATTTGAACCCAGACTCATTTATCCTCGAAATGTTAACTATTTAAACTTTGCTATGTGATTTCTCTAAGCATTATGTTACTATTTGGATATAGGTTCAAAAGATCCATATTTAATTTGTATCAATGAAGAACATAAATATTTGAAGATAATATGTAGAGATAAATTTAAAAAGAATTGTTAAATGTTATTGCGGCTCCAATATGCAAATAAGGTATAGGAGTAAGAAATATAGATTTATAGATGTGACTTAGGGATTCCTCCAGCAAATGCAATTTCTACTGGAAATGTTTAGAAAAAAAAGATGAGGCCTTGGGAACAGGAAAATGAAGTAAATAGAAGGCAAGGTAAAAGGAAAGGTTTTATGCATATGTATTTTGGCAAACATAAAAGAAACAGGAGAAGTTAAGGTACTCAATAGAGTAGAAGTCCTGCATTTTTAAGGATGGAGAAGTAAGTGATACAGTAAAAGGGTGGATATTTTCCTTGAGTGTGATGGAAAGAGAAGGGAATAGATTAGGAATACCAATGTACCATTGTTGTAGAAATTAAACAAAAATTATAATAAAATTTTTTTCATCCATCAATAGAGAATGGCCATTTCTTTATCTCTAGAATCAATGATAGCATTTGGTGTGACTTTATAATTTAAATCAGAAGGTAAAAAAAACAAACAATAAAAAAACCCAGCTTAGCAGTTGGTTAGAGGTCCAGGCTGAAACTTGCTTTTAGGTACATAATCTGTAATACATGAAAACAAATTTACAAATAATTTTTGAGAATATAAGCAAGGTTTATACTAAAAAGTCTCTATCATATCAGTTGGTAAGTATAATGTCATTAATTTAGTATATTATATTTAATGTGTTGTCTTTATTGCTTTGTTTAATGGCTATAGAGATCTTCCATTTATTCATTCATTTTATTAGTTGCCTAATATAATTTTTATTCTCATATTTTGCTAAAAATTATTCTCCCATAATGGAATTTTCAAGGATATTACTTTACAGTTAAGAAGGAATTACACTTTTCTTACTCATCTGTTCTTTAAGATTATGTGCCATTGTTGAATCTAATGTGTAGGTAGTTAAGAATTGATTCTAATTTTAATAAGTTTAGATCTTAGAATACACACAAACTATTGCTTTATATCTTTCAGACTTCATCTTCTCATTGGAATTTAAGATACAAGACAACATAGATTTTCCAAATTATGTTACTAGGGACATGGGGAACAAATTCTCCATATTTTATGTTTTGTTTAATAAAATGAAATATTAGGATTAAGAGGACCACATGTTATGTTTATTATCAAGCTTCCAAAAAGTGAAAATTAACTCAAGAACATTTATATAGAAAAACTGTCAATTTTCAATTTTTATCCTCAGAAAGTAGACAGCCTAGAGTCTAAGACTATCATGTTTTCCTTGAAGGATAATTTAAAATGTCTCTGAAAATGTTAAATGGAAGGGGTTGAAATTATAAGTTAAATTTATAATATTTTCTTCCTTTCATAAGGATAGACAAATATTAAAAAAAAAAAAAAACAGAAACAGAGAGACTGACTGGTTATTTTCTGTTTATAGTATTATAATTAGAAAATCCATTTATTTTATTTCTGCCAATACGTCTACATCTAAATATGAAATAGTTATTTGATAATAGCTCCAATAAGGTAAAACATGAAGCTACATTGGTCTACCAAAAATATATTTAACATGTTCCATTTACACCTACAAGTCCATTCTACATAGCCATTTTATACATTGATTGCTCTAATTAAGTCATAGTATTTTACTTAAAAAATAGATGCCTATTTGGACATATACAATATAAATTCATCCAGTTTTTACAAATTGATTATATAGATAATATAGAGCATTAACATAATAGTAAACTCAGTAGATACAGAAATTTTCAGGAATAAAGAGGAAACTCAAAAAAAGAATTATTCTTGAAAATCTTGCTATAAAATTGTAAAGCCTAATCTTAGCACAAAATGTAGATGATGTGTGGCTTTAGTCTTGGTAGTAATGAGTTATAAAAATGGACTCCATCTTCAAAAATATTAATGAGTAGAAGTTACATCATTTTCCGTGTTTGCTCTTGGCTTATGATTTCCTGCATAGAGTGTTTTTATATTTAGTGTATACTTCAGTTATTTTTTTGAAGGTTGAAAACATTATGTATGGGCTATGTATTTATACATAAAATATTTTCAATAAAAAAAGCAAGAAAACAAAACCAAAATGTTAATAGTTCTAGTGGCTTCAAAATTGTATCATATAATAGAGATCACATTCTTTTAATTAACTTGTTTTCCTTATAACAAAGATAAACACTGATGAAAAGATTGTTAAGAACTACTCATACAAAGAAAAATATTTAAATTAGTGTATCACTCTAATTTAGGTATCAAAAAAATGGGCTGCTTCATTTACTTTAAGGAAAATATTTTGCATAAATGCTAATAGTTAAGAAATACATTGTATATGTTTATGTAAAAATGGGGGATGTAAGATGTAATTTACACATCTGTATTATTATGCTATTGGCATTAATTACAGGACTATTTAGTGGATGCTTTCAGGATATACTTCAAAATAGCCAATAACTACCTTAAAAAACACATATCATTTCATTATATTTCATGTAGTGGTAATAACGGAAGAAGCAAAGCATTTTTTATTTTGTTGTAAATTCTTGTATGTCAAGTAATTGTAAATCTGGGAATTATATTTGGTAATAGAGAAAGAAATATTTTTACTGTTTCTATCAAGTCATAATTCTTCATTTGTAAACATTGGGAAAATATTACAGAAGCCCTTTTAAAAAGAGCTAAATATTTCCTAAATACTGACTTGAAGATGCAAGATATTATTTATATCTCTATTCTCACATATCGGGATTATTTTGGTAACCGTATATTTATATTAAATACTGAGTTTGCAAAATAGGTCCTTTTCTATACTTTCTGTATGTAGATTCATTGATTATAAATGTAAACACAGTTGGGTTAGTATTCAACTTTGTAAAAATATCTATGTCTCAAATTCTGAAAAATTCCTTATTATGTTTTTTTAAAAAACAGCTAATATTTATATCAATAAGTGAATATCTATTAATAGTGAGAAATTGTGAGAAGTACTATGGTAAGATACATTTTCTAACTTTCAAGAAACTTTAAGAGACTTAACTAGCAGATAAAAATAAAAAGTGATATATACTTTTAAATACTACTATATGTAAATCAGTGTATCAGGCACTGTGAGAAATAAGTCGGAGTCCTTATCCTCACAGAGCTCGTGGTCCAGTTGGGGAAGACAAGGCATAAATATGTGAACATTTAAATAACATAATAAATAAGTTCAATAGAGTATAAGAAATGCCAGGTGGTAGGTGTGAAATGAATAGCTTAAATATTAATATTCTCAGTTTTCACAGGAGGATAGCATAATTATGGGTTAGAGTGATCTAAGTTTTCATGAGCTAATTTTTAAACAATCTTTTGAGTGCACAAATAAGATTGGACAGAAAAAATTGCAAGAAATTAACATTTACTGTGGAAAGATGCTGGGACTGAAAAATCAAGTCATTGTACTCTGCTTGAGTCTGCATTTTCACTTAAAATATCCAGGCCTCAGTTAACTGAAAGGCTTGAACTGACTGTAGAAGTGATTGATTCTCTAAATAAAGTGAGAGAGGTAGCAAGCCGAAATACATGATAACGGTTATGAATAAGGCAAAATTTTCAGTTTCAGAAGTTGAGTAATTTGTGATATGTATAGAACCAGATTCCTGCATCCAATCATTTACTCAGAAGTATTTAAATATCACCTAATTAGTAAATCCTCTATTAGACAATGTATTTCAGAGTTATGTCAGACACAAGTTCTGCTCTCAGAATTTAAAAATTTTCCTCAGTAGATAAGATATATATATTAGTGACTGTAATGCAAGACATCATGTGGTGCGAGTGCTAACATGAAAAAAAATAGAATAACCATGTAATTTATCTTCTAAACTTTGTAGAAAAAGTCTATAAATTATCAAAATTTTATACTTTTAAAAATACTTATTTATTGACTGACAAATTAGTATCAATCTATCAGTGGAGCCAAAAATTAGTTCCTTTTAAAATTAATTCTAAAATATTTTAAAAAGAAAACTATAGGATATATCCTCATGTACTCACAAAGAAATATTTTTTAAATTATATTAATTAAAGGAATATTACAAATAAAATAAACATAATAGTTTTTAGGTACATAATCATGTAACACAGTCCAATTCTTAACTTTCTAAAATACTGTCATTAATATTTTCTGATAAATGTATTTTTTCAAATATGACCATATTATTTTAATATTTTCACAAATTCTCTATAATTTTCTTGTTTTCTATGATTGATAAATTTGAATTAATGGAATCCTCAACTGAATTTTCTCCTATAACCAGAATTTTCTATTAAGAAAATAATATTTTTAAATATGTTTCCAGAGGAGCAATATCAAAAGGTTCCTACCAAAATGCTATTGAAGATTTGTAGTGTAGTTAAGCCACATAATATTTTGGAAAAATGTCTACTTTCTTGAGGGTACCCTCATCCCCTCTCAGACATGTTGCTACCCAAAATAACATGTGCTAGTAACAAAAATTCTATGCACTTATAAAGAAAACCAGACCACAGAGGAAAATCCACTCTCAAGTTAAGAAACAGAAAATGGCATCTCTCTTGAAAATGAGTAAACCTTTACTTGAATCATTTACCCTGGGGCTAAAAAAGTGTTGGGCATCAGTGATTCTGTTTTCAATTTTCTAAGGATGGCACCACATATTGACTATGAAATAACACACAGGGTGAAGTCAAGGAATACCTTTAAGAATCGTACTTTATTTCAGTAATCAGGTATTCGAGTGAAAAGGGAGACACATTCAATGTAAGAAATACATATTTCATCAACATGTCCTAACACCTGCTGTTATCCACCTTATGGAGTCACCATTAGCTAACTGCAATTGTGACATTTTTCTAAGAAAAAAAAAATGACTTCAAGCCTTCTTGGGTTTCACAGATTGTTCCACAGATGTGATTCGTCAAGGGATAACCTTGTGAGTACTACCTCTACCTACTAAGAAGCATCACTATTTTGGGTTAGCTTTGACAGCCAGAAGAAGTTTGCTGGAATTCCAAGTGAGTATTAGTATACTGCAGTACTCACAAATCACTATTTTTACCTTATGATGTTGGCACTTGGCACAGATACAAAGTAACAGATGGAATAGAGATATTAATTGTTTTCCATTCAAGAACAGTGTTATGTACAGAACTCAATTATGCACAAAAGGATACAGAATCCCTTTGTACAAATTTTATCAGCTACCTCTACATCTGTGCCTTTATTATTTGTATCATCAAAGCTTCTAAAAGGATTCTTTCCGAGATTAAGCTACTCCCTCTAATTATAAAGCACAGGGGTGTTTTGCTCAACACTAATGACCACACAAAATGGAAGAACAATATCAAAGGCTGACAACCTGAGCATCTGCCAACACTGATCTCAGAATATCCCAAGCACATTCCCTGAAAATACTGATGTAAAATTTTCTTTCCGATTCTAATCTACAGGATGATTAAATTCATGATTAACTTTACCAGATATGAGATAGTCTTAAATAGTCAATTGAAAAAATTTCCAAAGAGAAACTTCTTAAGATAAAAGTTCAAAAGAAATCATCTACCCCAAAAAGCACAACTATTTTAGCCATGCTATCTTAGTTTTCTTTCAAACACAATGGCAAATCGTTGTCTGAAAGCATCAATGTGACAAGCTACAGTTGATTTCCTACGACTGATTTAATTATTAAAGCCGGTAGAACTGAATAACTTCTCTACATTTCTTAGTATAATCTGTCAAGATTGTCTGATTTTCTATCAGAAGTTACTTGAAAGCATTGGTTAAGAATGTTTATTGATTCCTGGGACCATTCTAGAAGAACTTTATGACTCTTAAAGACAACTTCTCACATTTACTCAAGTGCCCTTAGTTTGATTTGAAGCCATTACAGTGATGTATATAACTTGGTCTCAGTTTATGTATTCACCTAATAATCATCTATCTACCTACTTACCTACCTATATACATACATACCTATCTACTTTTCTTTAATAGATTCGTAATAGTAAAAAAATAAAATATCTGACACACAATCTGCATTTGACAACTTATTTTAAGAAATTTATTCACAGAACGCTTATTTGAACTATTATTCTCAAATAACAGTTCTCTCATCGAAGGACCAATATGCTCAAGGTGAATTTTTGGAAAAAGACTGGTCAAGTAAACAGGGCTGAATTTCTCATTGCTAATTTATTAGTCTCTGTGATGAGTTATTCCTCCTATTACTATTATGGCAAAGTCACAAAATATTTTTGTGCTATGTCCTGCCAAGATGTAACTGAGAATTTTGACATAAAAATGTCTAAGGTAAAAATGTTATTATCTACTATGTATTCACAATGTCCACAAGGCCTATTCTTTGTCAGGAATCATGGAGCAGATTAAGAGATTCTTCTATGCAGATCAGCATAAAGTCTATGTTCTGAGTGTTACAGAGTACAGATGCAGCAATGTGACACTCACCACACTGATACATTGAGAAGGAATTACCTTGATAATCCTTAAACAGAAAACCATTTTAAGGAGCAACATTAATATATGTTAAAGTTTTTGTTTAATTAATCTCCTAAATATGCATAAGATTCCCAAAAATGTTAGAATGAGAACTCTTTGATAATTAAGGAATGGGAATGCCAGTGACATTTACTAAGTTCCTACTATGTGCTAGACATTTTAACCTAGATTGAGTGAAGTCAAAATACAGTAATAAAATGTCATAAGGGCATCAAAAAAAGACTTCTCCTTACTGATAAATTATTATATCTTGTAAGGTAAGAAAAATATGTCTGTAGAACTCAAATGATGTTGAGATAGAATACTTTGGGATATGTATGTAGGTGTGTGTGTTATAAGTATAGTAGTTATTTAGGTCAATCATAGAGTGTGATGGTGAGAGGAACAATGAATACTAGTACTGAAATTAATATAATTAACATAATATCATGTTATATATTAAAAAATATAGTAGTAGAGAGTGGAGAATATCATTGAGAAGGATAGAGGCCAGAGTAGACAGAACTAAAAAGTTAATTCTGACATTATGTGGGAGCTGGGGATAAGCCATGGTGATGGACACAGATAAGAGAAGAAGCTTGAGACAAAGTGGTCTTTAAAAGCAGAAATCAGACTGAATTTATTCAATAAATCACCTATTGGATTTCATAAACATGCTCATAGCATTCCAATAAACTCTCTAAAATAATCAGTCTAAGAATATACTTTCTAGCCCTTCAGAAAAAAAGTAAAATACTGTCAACACAGTATTATAGCCAGCAAGAGGATAATCACCAAGAATTTAAAACACAGAAACAGTTATGATAACCACAAATAAAAGAGAAATTATATTTGTCCAAAACTAATTTTGAAAGGAAAAACGGAATATTAAGTTTTAAAACAAGAATTAAAATATAAATTGGCATCAAAAGGATATCAAGCATTCAAAGGATACAAGCTGAGAATCAATAAACTGAAATCAATAAGTTCATTCATTCAAACATTCCCAGTCTCCCATCTTTGTCATCACTTATTGTAAACACTTGTTCTCTCTTTTATTTCCCTTCCTCTGATTATAATCATGAAAATAGAATGGCAAGGAGAAAACGAGGGAGGACAAAATAAAGAGCTCACTATCAGTAAGACCTTCTGCTCTCTAACCTGGTCACTATACTCTCCCCATTCACATCAATTTCTATCCCTCCATCTGTCCACTACCTTGAAATTTCTCATGTCTACTCATGCCACCCTTATTTCCTAATGTTCTGGGTGTTTTCCTATTCTTTACTCTTATTCTTTTGCTCATAACCCTCACCTCCCAATCTCTCAGTGAAATTTATAATTTCAGCAAGAAGATAATAGTAGCATAAGAGCAAGGAGGAAATGTGGAGGCATAGTTCCAAATAAACATAAAAAGGACAAATATAAATCTTGACGATGCCAAAAGTAAGTAATAATTTCATTATGTTATGTGTATCGACTTACTGTAGCTCCAGTGAATGTTGGTCTTAAGTGATATTTTCTAACTCTGTTCAAGAGAGAACATATTTCAATCTTTATGACATATTCTCACTACTGTCATAGTGTAGATGACATTTTAACATGGCACTAATTAGCAAAGCCATATAGGAGTGTGAGAGAGGATTGTCTTTTGTTCTCTTTCTGAAGGGTTTACTATTGTGTTCTCATTCATAATGAGAGAATTGTGCTGTTTATTTCATAAGTTATGAAGAATAGGATTACAAAACTAAGGCCAAATAAAAAGAAACAATAATTGAGGATTTATATTTTACCATATGAAATAATAGGAAAAAAGAGTAGATTGAAAAAAAAATCAAATAAAGTAGTAATTCTGATTCTACAACTCAGACAGCTGCTGCCATAAACTCTAATTTGAACATAAGCAACCTAATAGAAACTGAGATACCAGGGAAGCAAAGGTTAGATTCTGACATGCTGGCTGATAGAAAGGCTGCTGATGCTGTGTGTGGTGACAGCAGTGTTTCAGCTTTCGAAAGATCCAGCGTAGCATTTGACACCAGGGTAAGCATATTATGGATGGGAAGAAGCTAAAGAGTAGCAGAAATACTCACAGAAAACTAAATATTAATGAAGAGAATGAATAGGTACAGACTTCATATATGCTAGCAAGAATGCCATATGTAAGCTGGAAAGAGAAATGGATGGAGCAGAGCTTTAAAAAAATTTCAGGAAGATGTGATTTACTTATCTCTCTTCACAGGTAGAAATGAAATTTATGTTCCATAATGATTTTGCCAGTAAAATAGGAGACACATTTCAGAAAAGATCCCTTTAGAAGAGTGATTTTCAACTTTTTCTCCACCACAACACTTGGATAATACTCTTATGCCTAACAAAATCCCAAGTACTCTCAGATTAAGAGCGAGAATTATAAAATGTTACATGATATATGCAGTTCCCGGACTGGTAGCATCAACTTCACCCTTCATTTTAAAGAAAGTATATCCAAGGCATAGCTTCAAATTTACTCTCATTTCTTTAAGTTTATATTTAAAAAGCAAACCTAAGTCATGAATATTACTACTTTATACTATCAGGAAATTACTCATCACATGCACCTATAATTCCCTGCCCTGTTTTAACTTTATTGAACTCTGTTCATACAGCTCTCTGACTTCCAGTGTCATTATAAACTGTGATATTCTGTGTCCACATAGTTTTCTCTAATTCTACTAGCAGCTCTTAGTGGCTTTTTACATCTATATGGGTTAAACATACTTTTTTGTAAGTATTTCTTACTTACAAGAAGAAATTTTAAATGGAACTTCTGTGAAATATCAGGACAGAATTGTTGCAGTGAAATAAATCACACTTACGAAGACAATAAAACTGACATGTCTGGAAAAAATAATTTCTTACTAGTAAATGAACTAAAGGTAAATAAAAATACAAGATGGAAAGCTTATATTTTTTAATATTGGCAATTGACAATAAGTGACACATCTCATTTCAACATGTGTAGATTACATAATGTTAGCACCATGATGGGAGAGACTAAATATAACATTATCTTAGTTTGTTAGCTATAGCTACTCAAAACACATTCAGTTAACTCCTGAGTGCCAATGGGATAGTAAAAGATACAGATAATATGAATAGTGGATTGCCTCTTCTTTCAAAATAGCTTCTATCTATATTGCATTTTATCAGAGGCAGAACTACATACAAGCACTTAAATGTGCTCCATATAATTAGCTACCTAGAACCACATCAGGTAGCAGAGGAGAAAGGTAGCAGAGACCACAAACAGTGACACATCAAGTGGATCGTGAATATTTCATAAAATCACAGAGTTCTCAGAGTTGGAAGAAAACATTAATAGTCAGCCAGTCAACAACTCACTTAGTACCAAAATTCCTGCTACTATTTCCTAACATTTTATTTTTTTGTTTCATGAAACTAAAACTACAGCTCCTAATTTGATATATATGACAAAATATTTGCTTTGCTCTATCTTATGTAAGGCAGGCTATTATAAAAGATCATTCTTTTCTATAATATAGTGTAGTTAAGAGCCCTCAGGTTCAAATTAAGACTTTACACTTCCTAGACATATGATCTTGAAATATGTAAACTTAAATTCTCCTAGGCTTCCATTTTCACACCTGTGCAGTGAGAACTATAATAGTGCTTAATTCATAAGTTTGTTTTGCAAATTAAATGAGATAGCACATATTAAGCATTTAATGGAGTCCCTTGCCTGCTTTTGTTAGTTACTGTAAAGGTTCTGCACAGCACTAGTCCTGAGAGAACATAAACTTCATGAGAACAGGGACTTGTCCAGGTTTGTTTACTATGGTTATTCAACTATTCCTAAATATCTCTTGAATAAATTAAAAGACATAGAAATGTTTCATAGTAAAATTTGTTTGGAATATGCTGCAAGTTCTATTCTCCTCTTGGGAATCCTTGCTATCTTTTAACAATCCATGCTATGGTGAGAAGTACTATTAACAGGTACAGGTAATGAAATCTGTTGACACTTGTTAAGCATTTTCCAAAAATTGTAAGTACTTTTATTTTTGAATTTCTGCTGATGTCAAGTTGCCTGCAATGAACATTGGAAAATGGTGTCTTTGAAATGTTTTACATATATATATATATATGTAATATATATATTAAGATCAAAAATTTAAAATAATTTCTAGTAAGGACACTAGATACAAATAGATAATAGAATCAACTTTCATTTGTAAAATACATCAAAGTTTACTTTATTATGTATAGTAATATGCTTAATAATTTAATTAAATGCTAGAGGACATATTAAAAATCAAGCTTCTAGTTATTGTCTTATTTCATATATGAAATCAAACACATATGCAAGTGTGCACATGCGTGCACTCGCACACGTGTGCGTGCGTGTGCACACACACACACACATACACACACACAAAAGACGGAGCCAGAAAATACAGGAGCAAGAGGTTGTTGATCACTTCCGTTAAAGTTTATGAGATTATGACTACAAATATCAGAGCACACATTCTGAATTAGGCTGTATGCTCAGTAAGTTTTTCTGGCTACCATCTGGTCCTTCAATCTGAAATAAGTAGTGTTAATATATTTAACTTGTCTTATTGGGGTCATATAGCCAGACTTTTTTTATATTATTATAATGGATGTACTTCTGTTCTGTCCTTTAATATTTCTATTTAAAGTTCTTTTGAAATGTCACATACTTCAGTAGAAATTTCAGGATAGAGAATAATAATAAGGAAGACATCCTCATCTTTAGAAAGGTCATTTCTTGAGAATTATTTAAATCTTTCATGAAATGTAAAGAAGATCTTATAGTTTTTCAGAAAGAAAAGAAACAGTATTTTTATCTTGGTACTTAGAAAACATATTTTTTTAAAGTATCGACTTGTCCAAACTATTTATCAAGGGGAAAAAAAGAAAACCATTTGTCAAATAGTAGCCATCAGTAGCCATCACTCAATAATTTACCTTACTAGTCTTTAAACGTCCTTTCTTTTTTCATTCATGTGCTAAGTTCAAAGCAGCACAGTTTAGTCATCTATGGCTTTAATATTTAAATTATTTGGCAATTTTACATCCAGTAAATTATGCAAACAAAAATTTTTTTAAGAAAAAAATAAATAACATCTCTCTCTTAGTGTTTTCTTCCTATAAAAGAATAATTACTTACGGCTCCATTTTTGTTACAATGACGTGCTACAAAGCAATTTACTAATAATATATATACTATAGTAGCTGGTGGCAATAATTTAAACTTGAATTTATCACACATTACAACAGTGTGCTGTGCAATGATTTTTATTTGTAAAATGATTTTCAGTCTTGAACAGAATATCGTCATATCATTCTCTTCATTTATTTGTTCATTTTTCATATAGCTAGATAGAAACCTGAGTTCTCCAGCAACCATATACTTATCCGTACTTTTCTAAAAGCTCTTATGTTGAACATAGCTATGTAAATTGTGTCACTTTTGATATGTCAGAGAAATTAAATTTTGAGCTCAGCTCTAAGAAATGAATCGTGAGATGAAAATAGCTTCCAGAATTGTCCTATGATTCCTGAGCCACACATAAAATTGATTAATGACACAGCAATACTCTTTGACTAATATAATGACTTCCATATTTAATACTGACATGAGTAAATGGATGACATGAAAGTATTTTTTAACCAAATGTCCTGAAATTGTATACCTCTTTGCCCATAACTGAATTACTCATTTGAGCTTTACTTGTCTCTTTAGTTATTTATTGTAGATATGTATACATCTACATATATTTGGAAAGTCACCTCTGATGAAAAAGATGTTAATAGGTTATTAGAAAAAGATAAAGATATTTTATTTCCCTAGTGACATAATGATGTAATGCATTTTTAATAAACTAGCATTGTTTATTACACATATTTTCAAATTTTATCTCAATTATCCATAAATGGATGAAAATTATTCAAAAACACCTAAAAACTATCCCCTTTATCAATATTTTACTTCTTGAAGTTTCCTTCACTACCTAGTTCGGTCCTCATTAATTTCAAACCCTGCACATTTAAATCACTGTTAATCAATTCATTTAAGTTTTATCTTCCTGCTTTAAAAACTGTATAGTAAAAGTAAAGATTTAGCCTTGCCCAAAGAGAAATCTGACCTTCACTCTCAGCATCTGTGAGGCATTGATGTTATACCAGATAAAAAGGTCTTTGTTTGTGGTGGGAACTGGGCATGCCTGAGAGTCTTGGATTGGTCACACCAGAAAGAACAACCATGTAATTTAGGGTGGAGGCTTTGGGTCGCATAGTTTTAGTTGACCTGAGACTGAGTTCATCCATGTGGGCAATCACTCAGTCAATCGTGTGTATGTAATGGAACCTCTATAAAATCTCTAAACACTCAATTTTGGATAAGTTTCCCTGGTTGGTAATACCCCATGCACATTGTCACACATCAATCTGGGAGGGTTATGTATAATGGTTCCTTGGGGAAACAATGAAAGTTTCACATCTGAAACCTCTATGTCTCCTACTCTGGCTGATTTTAATCTCTCTTTACCCTGTAATACACTATAACTTTGAATATGGTAGCTTCTAGCTACGAGTCCTTCTAGCAAATTATTGAACCTAAGGGAGGTTTTGGGGACCCATTGAGTTGACTCTTGCATCTGGTATCAGAAATTAAGGCAGTCTGCAAAGAACTGACTCCTCAAACTCTGCAGATTGCCTAACTCCCAGGCAGAAGTGCTTAGATGACATATTAGTGACACACAGACACACAAACAGCACTCAACTACATGACACAGAAACTCAGTCCAGACATAAAAATGAACATTAATAGACCAAAC
Organism: Eidolon dupreanum; assembly: GCA_028627145.1. Lineage (NCBI taxonomy): Eukaryota > Metazoa > Chordata > Mammalia > Chiroptera > Pteropodidae > Eidolon > Eidolon dupreanum. The sequence continues at coordinate 80,092,745 of CM053509.1, forward strand.
TTTAGATTAACAAATATATTTCAATAACTTACTCTAAATGCCATGTGTGCTTCCTCTCATGCTTTATGCACTATAAGTAGATTTTAATAGTTAATTCAAGTTTTTCAAAAAAACCTTAAATATAAAGTCTTTAAACCTGAAAATATTAAGGCATTAATTCTATGCCTTGATGCAAAAGAAATAACCTCATGACATAGTAGAAAATGCAATAAAGTATAACTCTCTGTAATCTTTGTATTTTTTAAAACATTTCTTTAATAAGTTCTCTTCAGGCATCATTTTCAGACCTTGCCTCATTATAGTATTTTTCTTGTGGGTATATCCACATTTGTCAATATCACTGACTTTATTAAAATAAAATATCTGGAATTCTTAATTCCAAATTTAGCTTGTATAATGTGGAACAAACCAAAATTTCTGAAATTTAATCAGAGTAGAATAACATTTCCCTAATCAAACAGAGAGGATAGACATGGTGATGAAGATCTTTTTATGAAAAGAATCTGAGGCAACATTAATTAGATTCGGAATTTTAAAGTAAAATAAAACAAAAAAAATCTATTACTATGTTTTCATTTACATTTCACTACATCATCATCTACTTCCAACAACTTTGATTAAATCAGTGTTCATCAGAACCAACTAGGTTTTTTTTGTTTGTTTAGTTTAGTTTTGTTTTGTTTTGTTTTTGTGCCAGATCCTAATCCAAGATATTCTAAACAGGCAGATTGGGTAGGATTTTGGGCTTCTGCATTTCACTTTCTCAGAGTTTAAGAATTACTGATCAATTAAATTAAAAATTTTTTGAGGACTGGACCTAACATACTGCTTTGCACTAAATAAATGTTTGTGAAATTTAGATTAATTGCATTCTAAAAATTAAACTTTTCAACATTGTACCATTTAATTATGATTGCTAAATTTTTGTGATTTTGTCAGGTAATATATGTTTTGAGATTATTTCTATGACAATTGCTTTTGTTTAACAGTATCTTTTGCTGAATTCATTATCAAAAATGAACTCTTATCTGTTGCTTCGAATGTTTTAATGTTTCATTTGACAATATTTAAATTAGAGGGTTTTTTTTTTTTTTTTGCAGAATCTTCAACATAATTTCACAAATGTGAAAATTTAGTTCTTCACATATTTTAAAGTAAGGGAGGAATAGGTATAAGGAAACTGCTATAAAACATTTTTAATGTAACAATAAATGTTTATGTTTGTTCTATTAATATAAAATTATCCTTTAAATTATTCATCTGATAATATAAGAATTTGAAACAAGAAATTGGAATTAGGCAAGATAAAGCAAGTTTCTTGAATTCTATCATACTTCATACAAAAATGAAGTATTTAATTCAATTGGTTAGAAAAAAATGGGGATGCCACATTATTTTTTCACATTAAAAACTGGTCTATGGTCAGTATCTATTCATTTCTAAGCCACTGGTCAATGTCTTCACCATATGTGCCATTAGTCATAGGAGCAGGAAAATAGCAAGAATATACAAATAATTTTGTGAAGATATTAAGTGGTATTCTGAGAGTGTTGAGATAGTAGCATTGTTTTTACAGGTTTTAGAAAAAGCTTTTTATTCTCTAAGTTTTGCCATTATTTTAAGAGAACACAAATTTCTGCTAATAGAACATTATATTATTACATTATTATTATTTTAAATCTCTCTGGGCTCAACATTCTCCATATTCAAAATGCAAAAGGAATTTAAAATATTTGTTGTATTAATAAATATTACTAGTGAAATTCATTATAATGGAAAGAAATAAAGTAGATAAGTTCTAGATATAAAAATAACAATATCATAAAAAATCAACCCTGCCGTGAACACCTCAAATTCAAAGGCAATGAAAGAAAATGTTTTGTATATATCTCTTCTTTATCAGGAAAATTATGATTTTATCATTTAAAGGTTATGAATGATCCCTATTAAATATCACTCAAAAGAATAAGAACCAAGAGTAAGAAATTTAGAAAAAAAAAGTCAGAGAAGAAAAAAAGTTATTTTTAAAAAGCCCTCAGTAAAAAAATAAATAAAATAAAATATCATAAGGCTTAGAAAAATAATTTCTTTGTCTAGGAAGAGTGAGAAAATCCAACCATTTGTAAGAAAGGTGGAGCTCATGAAGATATTATGGGAGACCTGGGGTTATAAAAACATGTACACTTGATAAAAGTTTAGAAATATATTACCCAACACATTTAATAAAACTGAGCAGGTTAAATAAAGGTTGCATGAACTTTGTTCGGTCTTAAAGCTGCAAGATCAAGCTCTTCTACATTTCTGAATCCATTAAGAGAATGAGAAGGTGGAAACCAATAGCACTGAACCATAAAATGAGAAAGAATTATGGAAGATCAGATACTCATACAAAATTCCTTTTAGTATAGATAGTCTCTGCAAAATAAAATTAATTAAAATAATTCTTTAAACTTCCCAAAAGAGACTTTGAAATTTAGTAATTATGAATAATAACTAGGCACTAATTATCCACTACCAACTATCACAAATTAAACGTGTATGATGTCACTTACATGATTTTAACTAGTAGATTGACTTTATATTATCTCAAGGTTTATAAAATGGACAATGAATTTAATACCTTCATTCATAACGTTGATCTTATCCTGTATTTCCTATACGATTTTTAATTGGTCAATTATAAATTGTTGTACCATGGGAGAGTTCAGGAACCTAACCCTCCCAGTAGGAGTCTACTGTTTACTAAATTACTTGTCAGTAAAACAATTGAGTAGAATAGAAATACAGAATGGAATGTAGTATACGAAAATACTATCTCAGGCATAAGCTAATTATCATTACCTTTTTATTCACCAGATCAAATAAAATTCTTGAATTTTTTGTTCAAATTTTAAAAATGGCATTTTGAAATATGATTTAATTATAAACTGCAGAATCAGAAGGCCAATTTCTATTATTACCATAGCAAGTAAAAAAAAAAAAATCACTGCAATGCAGTCATCTATTTTGAACTACAGTGTTAACAAAGGCAGTAGCTAGTATCTTCAATAAAAAAAAGAAAATTGATAATTGAAATCATAAGCATTATTGGAAAACCAGTACTTATAAGTAGTTACATAGCAGGCTTTTTGATTTCTTTTTAAAGAAATCATTAAGGTCAAGTATTTAGAATGTTTTTTTAAAATTACAGATTTATAATTGACAAAATGGGCACAAAATCACTAGATTCTTAAGCTGATGTGACTTCTCAAAAACATCATTTTTTCTTTTCTCTTTTTGCAGTATAATTGAAATGTAGAAACCATTTTGGGGGGGGGCTATTATTTCAATTTGAAATTTATTGATAGACATATTTAGAATGACAAATATTTAAATTTCTAAAGAAAATGCCTAGAAGGGTACAAATACCCAACAAAGTATTACATGCAAGATCTCTATATATCTACACATATGACTTCTTGGGTTACATAAGAATGATATATGCTCATTAAATATAATAAATAGGATTTAATTATGGTGAAGTTTCAAGTGAAACATCTGGTTTGGAATCCTAGCAATTGTCCTTTGTTAGCTGCACAAATTTTATAAGTCATTTATTTACTACTTCTAGTTTTCCTGCCTCAAAAATAACTGCAATGTAATATATGTATAAAAATAGCAAAAATATTATAGCTAGAAAGTTATACTAAGATTAATAGCTTCCATTGATTTGATATTTACTATATGTCTGGCGTTTTTAATTCTCCTAACAACACCGAGTTAGATATTATGATATCTATTTAATACACAAGAAAGCTAAAGGGTAGAATGCCTGACTTTAAAGTATATAATTGCTATTAAGGATAATAATACCTTCTTCACTTAGGTTCCAGGCAATTGTGAATATATAATAAAAAAATGCATGTAGGATCTTTGCAAATTAAATTGCTGACTGTGAGATGTATTTAAATATAAGCTTTTCTAAGGAAAAGGAGTTGTTATAATCCCCAGATTCAGGAAGAAATAGTATAAAATGGTTATAGAGTTTTAGAATCAGAAATAAAACAACCTTCAAGGTTGTCTAGTTCTCTGTGTTCCTTAAGTTCAAAAATAAGACACAAAGTAGTCAAATGAATTGCCTAACAGCAAGGTAGCAGCCGATAGGGAAAGAGATCTAAATTTCTTAGACTCCTAATTCCATGTTTTTCACATCTCGAAGAAAGCTGCACTTGGAATAGATGACTTTTTGTGGATAATCTTCCTTCAAGTTTCAACGGATGAAAAAAATAACATTTAAGTGCTAAATAATTATTAATTATTAAACTAAATGTAGTTTGAATCAAAACTAAGCACACATGCATTATTTCTACTTGACATCTAAAAAATGGCTAATTTTTCAAAGTATTTTAAGTGCGAATAGAGTGCCATCTCAACAGCTCAGATATTCATGAGTACATTAAATACTCAGCCTTTAAACACTAGCCTCAGGGAGAGGACAGTGGATATATATAGTCTGGAAACCAATCATTCTATAGTGAAACAAACAAATTGCCTATTCTGAGCTGCCAAATCTGGAACAAGCAGGAAAACATTTCAAGCTCGTTATGCAACCCCATCAGAAGTACAAAATATAAGCAAAATTTTAAAAGGAAAGAAATCTGACGTGTAAATGAGGGTAAGCCACTCAGCTGAGTAAAAAGCATAATCCAAGAATAGAAGAGAATTTATGTGCTCTATGAATTAAGATTGCATACTAAGAAACTGAATTCTGTAAAATAAGTGTTTATAGATGGGCAGCTAAAACAACAAAACGGGATGAAAAGAGAAAGTGAATCTTATAGAAACAAAATGAGACCCCAAACAATCTATAATAAAATAAATTAAAAAATCAGAAAGAGGATAAAAAATATATGTGGCTGAAAAGTTGTTAATAACATAAAAGAAAGACTTAAAGTAACCAGGGTGAGTGTGTGTGTGGGTGTGTGTGTGTGTATTTGTAAAGAGAGACTTTACAAATGAGAAAGGATCTAATAGGGAGATCAAACACTAAGCAAGGTAAAAATAAAGCATTCCTGAGGAGTGATATTAAAAACTGAAATTGAAAATTTCCCAAAATCCAAGAATTTTTTCTTAACATAAAGAACCCACCTTATTCCAAGGGGAAAAATGATGTAGAATGCTCAAACATTGGTATATATCCTGGTCTGGTTATTGAACTTCAAGGATAAAGATATAGTTCTTCAGCAAACCAAGAAGACAATAAATTTCCTGGGGTAACTGTTGGCAGCAACAGTACTGGGAAATATATTCTAGACATTTTTATAATAATGAATGGAGTAATATTTATATAGAGAGCAATATATCAAGTCAAATATAGTCATTAAACTATAAAAGCAAGAGTAAAAGATTCTCAAATATATATTGTATTTAAAACCAAGATCTATGATACCTTTCATCTCTATATTGTGTGGTGGTGACAAATGATGACACAATCCAGTCAATTAGAGATAAATCAAAATAAAGATATTGGGAATGGAGAAGTTAAGTAAAAAAGATTGGTGGTGGGCATTGAATTAATATATTATAAATATTATACTAATACTAAATTTAAAAAATGCTTACAAATCAGAATGTAAATTACATAAGCTTTCACGATATAAAAATAATGATAAAGCTTATAGAAATAAGGGGGATAATTAAAGGAGACTGAAAAAAGATTAAGAAGGCTTAAATTCATGTCTTTGTCAGAAGTTTTTACATATTGTTTAAAAATACATGTTTCTGGCCTTTTAATTTTTCTCATAATTAATTGCATTAATAAATTTCTTTTCTTTTAACTTAGAGAACTCTTTTATGAGATAAAATCTGTTGTGGTGAAGAAATAACCCTTAGAAACTAAATTATTTAATAACTTTTATTTTTACATTAAAAATTTTAAATTTACTTAAATTTTAATTTAATATATTTGATGTAGCATATTTAATAGGATCTTTTTAGAGATGAATATATGTGTTATTTACATTAATCTTTCTCATCAATTTATTGAAGTATAACTGACAAAAAAATAAACTGCACATATTTAAAAGGTATAATTTGCTATGTATTGACATATATTTTAATAAACCTGTGAAACCAGAACCAGAACCAAGGTATAGGACCTGTCTAATACTCCCATGTTTCTCTGTGCCCTTTGGCAATACCTTCCTCCCAATCCTTCTTCTTCCCCATCTCATTCCTGGACAAGAAATGAGATCTGTTTTCTGTCACTACAAACTAGTTTGCAATTTCTAGATTTTGACATAAATGAAATTAAGCATTATATAGTCTTTTCTGAGGGTGGATGATCTGGCTTCTTTCACTAAGAAAAATTATTTTGAAGTTTATTCATGTCGTTATGTGTGTTCATAGTTTATTTCTTGCATGGACATATTAGTTTGTCGATTCACTTACTTGTAGACACTTGGCTTGTTTCGAGTTTTTGGCTATTATAACCAAAGATGCTCTGATTGTTTGTATATAATTCTTTGAGTAGACTTATGACTTTATATCTCATTGGCAAATACCTGGGAATGAAATGGCTGGATCATAATGATAAGTGAATGTTTAATGTTTAAAAAATCTACCAAATTGTTTGCCACAATACTCTGGTACATGCCAACAGCAGAGTATGTGAGTTCCATCACCTGTTCACATCTGCCAGCACTTGGTGTGCTCAGTCATTTTAATATTAGTCGTTAATAAGTATGCATTGGTATATCATTGTGGTTTTAATATTTGTTTCCTTAATGAGTACTGATGTTGAGTAAATATTTATGTGATTATTTGTCATCCATATATTTTCTTTGGTGAAGTGTCTATTCAAATCTTGATCATATCTTATTAAATTGTTTTCTTATTATTGAGTTGAGAATTTTTCATATATTCTGGATTTGCAAATATTTATTCCAGTCTATAGTTTATTTTATATTCTTTTATCACTACCTTTCAAAGAACATAAGTGTTTTTGGCTAATGTATTTAAGAAATCATAAAACTATAAAAGTTGAAGAAAAAAACACGAAAGAAAATCTTTGTGATCTTGGATTAGGCAAAGATTTCTTAAATATAACATCCAAAATACAATCTATAAATTTTTTAAAAAATGATAAGTTAGATATTATCAAAATTAAAATAAAAACTTCCATGAAAGACACTGAAAAGAATGAAAAGACAAGCCACAGACAGAGACAAAAATATTTGTGAATCATATATTTGCTAAAAGATGTGCATCTAGAATATGTAAAAATTTTCAAAATTAAATAATGAGAAAACAGCTTAATAAAACTAGACAATATTTGAATAGACACCTCACCAAAGAAGATATATGGATAACAAGTAATCACATGAATACTCAACATTATTACTCACAAGGAAAATGCAAGTTAATAATACGTATTGTGTTAATTTTTATATGTGGAGCAAAAGGTGGGTCAAAGTCCACTTTTTAGCATATGGAAATCTAGTTGTTATAGTACAATTTTTAAAAAGATTATCCTTTCTCCATGAAATTATTTTTGCACATTTGCCAATTAGCTGTTCGATATCCATGCAGATTTATTTATATTTATTCCACTAATCTATTAATCTATTTTACATGAATACCATATTCTGCCTTTCTAATCAGGCTTAGATCATGGGGTATTAATGAACTTTGTTCTTTTTCAAAGTTGTTCTGGCTATTGTACTTCCTTTGCTTTTCCCTATAAATTTTAGAATTACCTTGTTGATTTTTACAAAAAAAAAAAATCTAGAATTTTTAAATGAGCTTGTTTGATTCTATAGATCAAATTGAAGACAACTGAAATCTTAACAATATTGAGTCTCAGAACTCATGAACAACATTTATCTTTCAATTTATGTAAGTCTTCTTTAAATTCTCTCAGCAATATTTTATAGTTTTAAGTGTCCATATCTTTCATATCTTTTGTCAAAATTTCCTTTATATAATCATACATCACATTTTTAATGTATTGTAAATAGGATTATTTTCTAGTTTCACTTTCTGTTCATTTGTTGATGATCCAGAGATTTACAATTACTTTTGTATACTGATATTTTATTTTGCAACCTTGCTAAATTCACTTATTAGTTCTAGTACTGTTTACAGATTTCATCGAATTATTTACATAGATGATCACATCGTTTGTTAATAAGGACAATACAATTTCTTTCTTTCCAATGTAGATGCTATTTACTTCTCTTCCTTGCCCTGTACTAACTAGAAACTCCAGTAAGATGATAAATAGTACTAGTAAGGGAATACAATGTTGTCTTTTTTCTGTCTTGGAGAGAAATTATTCAGTTTTTCCCCATTAAGTATGATGTTAATTCTAGGTTTTTAAGGTAGGCAGGCTTATCAGGTTTAGAAAGATCCCTTCTATTATTGCTAGTTGTCTAAGAGTTCACCCCACCCCCCAGGAAATATTGTTAGATTTCAACAAATACTTTTTCTTCATTCATTGAAAGAAGTATTTAGTTTTTCTTTTGTTTGTTAAATAGTGAATTATATAGATTGATTTTTATTAAACCTTTGCATTCTTAGGATAAACCTCACATCATCATAATGTGTTATCATTTTGTATATTGCTGGATTCAAATACTAAAATTTCTTTAGAATTTTGTGTCATATGCACAAGAGATATTAATCTGTAATTTTATTTTCTTGTACTATTTCAGTGTGTTTTTTTCTATCAAAGAGATGTTGATATTATAAAATCAGTTGGAAATTATTCCTTACTTTTAATTTTTCTGATAAAACTTGTGTATGAAATAATATAATTTTGATAAAAATGTATACATATATTTATCTATTTTTTATATCTCGATGTATATATTGATACCAATCTAATTGGTAATTGATACCAATCTAAGAAAATTGATACTATTACTGGTGTTAAAAATTAGGATGATTTCTTTATATTTTTAACATATTTCTACATCAATTGTATCTTCCATAAACACTGTTTTTTTTAAACTATAAAATTATATTCCATAATTAAATAAATGAATACTATCAGCACTTTGATTACTAGAGAACTACACTTTTCAACATGTTTTTGAGAACTACTGGATTATCCAGAGTCCTATAAAGAAGAAATCAATAAGTATGATTACATCTGGGAAATAATAGTAAATCTCAAATTTTTACTTATGCTTACCAATTTGAGATGTCAGGTTAGTAATTATTTTCAAAAATTATTATTTTATTAGTAATTATATTTTTAAGGGTTAAACATGCAATGCAAGGATTATTATTCTGGTCAGTAAATTTCAGGTATATTAGAGTTATTAGGATGCAATTCATTTCAGTCCAAGTTATTTTCAGGATATTTATTATTTATGTTCACAATAGCTAAATTCAAAATAATCTACAATCTCCATTTCACATAAAGTAGAATGATGGTGCAAAAGTGATTCATTACAACATATAATAAAGATTAATAATGTAAATGTTTAAAAATATAGAATATCATTAATAACCTAAAGGATAACATCATTCCAATTCGAACATTAAATGTGAATTTATGGGTACTCAGTCAACTGGTCTATCATATGAGAATTTAAATAATATAAATAGGTACAGAAAAGAAAAAGGAAAATGTTTTTATTACTCCATTGTCAGGGAATCTGATGATGTTTAATAGTTAACTCTTTCTCAGCAATGACTTGCTTGGAATATTACTTAATGACAACCTGAGAATGAAAATTTTTATTTTGTTATTTTTTTAAGCTAGAAGATTGTCACTTAAATTTGCTCTTTTTCTTTCTTTCCTTACAAAGGAAGATGTGAACTCATCTTAAGCAGAGTTCCTATGCCTGAAAACAATCACCTGGATGGCTCATTTTAGTTATGCAAAGGTAAAGAAGGAAAGTATGCATTATTTTGAAAGTGTAGTATAACACTTTATTTGGCCTGGAGCAGGCCAGAGACTTAGATAAACTTTCTGGTGTGTAATTTAGGCAATGTTCTTTCTCAAAGCAACTATTTGTCTCTGAAAATTTATGTAGAAACCAAAAAAAAAAAAAAAAAAAAAAAAATTCAGAAGAGGCATTTCCTTTAAAAAGTTCAGCATTTTGAACAACTGATGGGCTGAGATAGCATCCATTAAGGAAACTGGGTGAAAGAGCACTGAGGAACACCTATATGAATAGTACTATATAGGAATGGGAATTCTGGTCTTATGAGTTAAACTTTACTCCTTTTTTTAAATTCTTTAATGTCACCACACATTTGACTCCTTTAACCCCATCTACTTCCCTGCTACCCACTCCTCCCTACCCTCAGGTAACCATTAGTCTGTTGTCCATGTCCATGGGTCTCTGTTTTAAACATAACTCTTGAATCAAGATTTTTATGGAAAGGATGAATTAATGCGCAGAGGTGTGTGATGATGGAGAACAATATATGATGACCAAGCAGAATCAAAACATCTAATACAAATGCTTTGAAAAAAAATACCAAATGCCTTGTCAAAAATTATTGCTGCCCTGCAATTTTTGAGATCAATTTCATTTAACAGATTTAAGATTTAAATTTTACATTGTGTTTTCACCATGTTATGATGTATTTACTGTAGGATTTGATGAATCTGGTGAGTGAAGATGACAGGAATGAATATGGTAGAAAGTGCTCACCATACACCTGCACATAAACATGATGACTATTTTAGTCAGTATTAAGATACCATGGCATCCTGTTAGTTGTGAAAACAACATGATTCATTTACTGAAGATACTTAGAGTGAACCCCTTTGCTACTCTGAGAAGGAATGAAACTACATAGTTCAGAATGTTACCATCATGATTGTAGAAATTTTATTTGTTTCTCCTCTAAGATTAGAAAATGAAAGAAAACAGGTAGAAAAATGAAATACAGTGTAAAGGAACTGATACTTTTCAATAATCTCCATGTCTTTCCTCTTGCTCTTCAATTAACTTATAGATTAGGTATAAATTTTACTGATATAAATATGTACCAGATTGTTTTGTCTATTACATAAATGATGTTCATTTTAACACTGTGAGTTTTCTCTGCTAGAATTATATTAAGTTTAGTTGAAACACATTCTAAAAATATTCAATCATATTCCTTTTCAATTATGATCTAAAGAAACAAAATAAGCATAGAGTGAATTGTAACATGATGACAATTATTTTGGAAAGCATCCAATTTCCAAATGCCTGTTTTATTTGAGACCTTCGTTTATGTCTACAATTCACATTCCAAGTTTACTTAGCATAATATGTTTACTGTCAAACAACCACTGTGTTATCATGCCTTTGATTATAATGGATAAATGTTCTGAGATCTTATTCTATACATACAATATTGGGCAGGGATCTATGTTTTAGACATGTGTATACTAGAGGAACAAAAACAATTCAGATGTCCTTTAGATAAATATGAAGAATGGAAAAATTATGAGAAAAAAAAGTATAAATAAAAATTTCAAAGCTAAAGATGGATCAAAAGATTCCTAATGGGTAATATTGGAGAAGTAGCAGTGTCTAATTGCTACTGTTCTTGTAGTTGGCTCATGCGAGCAGCTAAATAATGGTAACACTCCTATGTATCTGGCATGTGGAAGTCTTTGAAACCAAATACTCCCTGGGCCACCTTGCTAATCGGTCTCCAATTCCTATGATTAATTGAATGCACTCATTCTATTATATACTTTGGGCTATACAGTTAAAATAAAGGCATGGTATGTTTCTGCACAGTACAGACTTAAATATTTAAATCATTTACAGAATTTTGCGGCCCAATATAAAAAATGACACTGGACTAGAAATTTTGGCCCCAGTTCTGCCACTAATGAGGTCTGTGAATTTGTTAAATCACTTAACCTCTCAAGCTACAATGTCATTATTTATAAAATTTCTTCCCTGGAAGTAAGAGTAAAACAAGATAATGTACATGAAGGAGTTTTTTAAAAAATTATAACACTCCATACCTACAGTTATAGATCATTCTATCAGATCTCACAGTTCCCTTGAAAAAATTCTTTTATTCTTTTTTGCAATAATATTTGTTATTTTAAAAAATATCTAAGATCCTTATTAAGAATTAATTCAAATGTTTATTTCTCCCTGAGCGTATCTTAGCTGTTTAATCATTAAATCTTTTTCAGCAAAATAAGCTAATATTCATTTGTTTCCATTTTTAACCTAACAATGTGATCTATAAGAAAATATTCCCACTGCCCAACTCATAAATAAAACTTTTTAGCAGATATTGTCAGATTTACATTGTTTAATCAGGCAATACAATGCAATGTAACATTCATTTAATAGATAAATAAAATAATACAGTATTAAACTTCTCGTCAAGATGGAGGAGTAGGTAAATGCTGTGCTTGCCTCCTCTCAAGACCACATCAAAATTACAATTAAACTACAGAACAATCAGCATTGAAAATTGCCTGAAACCTAGCTGAACAGAAGTCCTATAACTAAGAACAAACAGAAAAAGCCACCCTGAGACTGGGAGGAGGGACAGAGATGCAAAATGGGCTGGTCCCACACCCATGTGTGGGGTTAAAAACTGGGAGGGCTATCTCTGTAGAAGTCCCTTTATAAGAGTAGGGGATCCTAGCCTCACACTGAGCTTCCTAACCTGGGGTTCCAGTGCCAAAAAGAGAAGTCCCCATAGCCTCTCGTTGTAAAAAGCAGTGAAGATTGTGACTAAGTGAGACAGAGGGCTGTAGGAGTCCCAGGCATTTCTCTTAAACAGCCCACACACAAACTTACCTGCTGATGGACTTACTCACTCTGGGTTCCAGCCTTAGGGCATCAGTTTGAAAGTCATCAAGGACATAAGGGAGGAACCGGGTTGTCTGGATTCAGGGCAAGGGCTGTAGGGGCAGCTTTCTTCCAGACAGAAGTGTTGGTAGTATCCATTGTTTCTTTGTTGAGCCCTTCCCACTCCCAGTGTGCAAACATAAGAGGCTGTCATATCTGAGTCTCCATCAACCTGGCTAATACCATTTGCTCCATCTTGGGGATTCCTTGACATCTTGCCCTACCCAACTTTCAGTCCCATTCAAGCCACTTCCAGCAGTTTTTCCGTACAAATGACCTGTTTTGGCTCATGCTACAAACTTTCCTAAAATCTCTCAAAGGTTCACAAAATCCAAGCAAGCAACATCTGGCCTCGGCATGCCCCATACTTCTTACTAAGCAATCCTAAACCCAGCATTAGCGGCAGCCAGTGTCAGTTTGCAGCTTGGCCTCTTGAGGCACCTACAAGCCAAGCATGGGTGGCATATTGTTTGCTGGCTCATGCCTGGGCAGGGCACAGGCTGGGCTAAACTTGGCCTGTGGCAGGGCCCCTCCCAGGAGTTCCCAGGGCTGGCATGCCCAGTGGCTAGCTTTGTACTGAGCCAGAACACCACCTGGATGGCATCCTAAGATGTCACACCCAAAGAGCAGTCCAGGCAGGCACCAGATCTTTGCTAAAGTGAATCCTGTTGCATACAATCAGCCCCTGCACAATAGCTCCTCCACTATAGTTACTGGCCGCTTCTCACAACCAATCACCCCATGGGTCAATCTCTTCCACTGACATACAAATATCAAATGGTAAGTCAGTTCAAACATACTCTTCAGAGCTTGAATTCTGAGTCAATGTTGTTCATTGATTTAACATATCATTTAATCATTATATATATCTTTTCAAATGCCAGTTTAGTGCCTAATACTAAACTATAGCAGAAAGTACAAGAAAAATAAGGCATAACCTTACCTTTAACAAGCTTTAATAAACTTGCAGTTTCTAGTTAGAAAAGGAACTTAGTGGACTTAAACAAACACAAAGCTAAATAAAAATACAAATGTACAGTTGAAGAGTGACTTAAAGATTAAATCGAATAATGCAGTAAGAACCCCAGCATTTACTACAGTGTTTAGCATAAAGTGAGTGTTCCACAAATGATGAGTTGTATTGTTACTGGTGTTGTTATTTTTAACTTAGGTTTAGAGATAGGAGATCAGAGTTCAGTGGGGAGGATCAGTACAGATATCCTGAAGGAGTTGGCATGTATTTTTTTCAGGTAAAAGATCAAGGGAGAGATATAAATCAGACAAGGACCAAAAGAAAAATAGGTAGAAGCATGAAAACCAAGTTGTCTGCTATGACTACAGTGGGGAATACGTGTAGAGATTAAATAACTGAGAAGGCTTGAGGCAAACATTCAGGGCTGAAAATCCTAGGCTAAAGGATTTGAAATTAATTTATGAGGCAATAAGAAACATGAAACCCCAAAGGATTGGAATGCCAGATACTGAAGGTAGGACTCAAGAAAGAGTAGGCAAGAAGAGGAGCATATGAACTAAGACTTTGGAAGTGAAAACAAGAATGTAACATGTTTCAGAGATGAGGAGTCTGAGGAAGATACTGATAGAATTAGAGAGGGAATAAATGAATTGCCAAAAAGCAAAATTACAGAAATCTAAGAAGCCAGAAGTAAGATGACCAAGGAGAAAGAGGTCAGCAACTTGGGAGGAGTCTCTTAAACTAATCAGTGAGGTGGCACCAATAAAGCATTAAATGGCCTTGATTATTTGGTGGAGATGCAACATTGCTAGCAGGATGTCAGCAAAATTCCATTTAATTTTTTAAAAATTTTATTACTTTGATTATATATTTTAAAGTATCTAGTCAGCAAGGAATATAGTGGAAAGAGTCCTAAAATTGTCTTTTAGATCCATCTTTTTCAATTGCCAAATTTGCCAACTCAGTGAAAACATTTGCTTTCTCTGGTTTTCATTTCCCTGGTCAAAAATAATAATAATAATAATGAGTGGGGTGTACTTTCTTTACGGGATTGCTCTGAAGAATAATAGAAAGTCCTTTACAAAAATAAAGTTCAAAATATTATTAATAATACCTAAAATATTTTCTCAAATAATATAGAATTCATTATATAACATCCTTAAATCTGTTAGATTTTCAAGGTTTACACAGCACACTAGACGAGCTAATTTCTCTATCATTCAAAATTTATTCTTTACATTTTTTTTGTAGTGAATATAGATTTATCATTTTATATAAAAGCTTTCTAACTATGAAATTAGAAAATAAATGCACTGGAGAAGCTGCGATCATATGTATTTCAATGACTCACCCTGAATATCTTTTTAAATTTCCATTGGGGAAATGAAAAGAGCCTGAAACTCTTAGTATTACTCTATTAATTTGGAGTTTGCAATGATGCAACTTGGATAGAGTTTTTGGAGCTGTGGAAAATGACTTACCAATTAAATTCAGATGACTTTAGCTAGCATCAGTACTCTCTAAATAAAATTTATAATTAATTTTTTGTAAATATATGCTTCTAATTGAAA
The DNA here is from genome assembly GCA_028627145.1 of Eidolon dupreanum. NCBI lineage: Eukaryota > Metazoa > Chordata > Mammalia > Chiroptera > Pteropodidae > Eidolon > Eidolon dupreanum. The sequence continues at coordinate 80,108,107 of CM053509.1, forward strand.
AATTAAAGAAATAAAAGTAAGAATTTAAATTTGATATTTTTATTAATGTACCTAAGATGTGTTCAAAATTAATAGAAAATTATTGAAATTTTACATGACTCACAGAAAAATCCCTCTAAAATGCTTGCTTAAAATATTTTTATATTTCTTATTTATAGTAGTCATTATTTTCTTCCACTTTCTATCTTTCTTTTAATGTTTCCATCTTGCAGAGTACCTGCATTTATGTATAAATGCCTTTGTTATTTAGGAAAAGTAGAAGATACCACATATCTATTTACATCTCTATTTCTTGTGGTTTTCATTTGTGTTTATCTAGTTTGATTCACTTTTATCAAAGTACTTTATTCTTGAAATTGACTTTTTAAGCTTATCAAAAGAAAACATTTTCCTGACTTCATGCTCCCTTGCTTCTCATAGAAACAGAATTTATTTTAGATCCAGCTAGGAGAACCTGGTTCCATTAAAGGACTCTAACCAAAGGGTCAAAAAGAATCACTAATCAATATTTGAAATCAAGTAGAAAAAGCATATAGGAAGAAGTAAAATATATTCTAATTCTGTATTATGTTCACAGATGAAAAAGATACAAACACTGAAAGAATGAACTGAAGGGAGCAGAGAAACATGATAGTCTCAGGATTTTGCCAAACTCTAAACTCAGAGCTCAAATATTTATATACATATATGCAATCTTCAACATTCAGGGAAAAAAATAAGACAAAAAATATTCACATAATTCCTTAGGAAAAAATAATTTTTAAATTCCATATAATGTTGAAAAATACAACTATTTTTTTAAAAAGCTTTTAAAATTCTCATTTATTAGAGACAAGCCCTATCTTCCTGTTCTGGTATATGGAAAAATATAGTTTCTCAAATTTTAAGGGAAATATTATACATAAATGGATTAAAACTACCATCTTGTGTGCACTTAGATTTGAATATTGCCTCTAATGACCTTTAAAAAATATTGCTCAAAATAGGACCTACATGATGTTAAAGAGGACCCCAAGCAAAATGTCATCATTTGCTTTGGTATTAACCTTTTTTGTCACTGTGTTGAAATTCAAACTTAATATTTGTGGCATTTATTACTCTCTTTTCTTTTTCCAGTGCATTTTACTTGCTTTATCTCTGATATGTGCTTCAGCAGACACAGATGCACACACATACATGCATAAATGCAGGTAAACCCATACAGGTACACACAGAAACACATATTCACATACCACACAAGGAAGGAAAGTAAAAAAAACACTGTTTTTAAGGCCAGATTGACTGTATTCTGTGGAAATGTCTTACTTTTTTGTTGAGTAATTTGCTTTATTTCCTTTTTAAAAGAAACACATTTACTAGTTTCTTTCACTGTGACAAAGTAGTCTAAATAGGAGAGCATTACCATGAAAAGAACTAAATGACTCTACATGATAAGTAAGAGATATATGAGTTGTGCCTTCTATTTGTGGCTCAGGGTTAGGAAATGAAGGTCTGATCTAGGTGGGAATTAAGGAAAGATCTACCAGAGAGATATTGCTTAGAGAGAAATGCAAATGATGACTATCTAGTGACACTGATAATTCATTTTAAGTATTTCCTCTTACCTATTTCCTCTGCCCATCTCTGGAAAACTTCAACAGTCTGTTGTGTCTCTCTACCTTAGATTAATCTTGGTTGGGGGGAAATTATAAAAAAGAGGTCATGTCCAATAAATAAAATTATGTAAGGCGAACATTATAATTTGCTAAGGAAGAAATTATGAAGCACTGGGTACTGAGAATACAGGAGGAATTCTTTGGAGAATTGAGTTCATCTGAAACTCTCAAAAATATTAGGGAGGCAGTATAGGAAACTTCCCATAGTAAATTGCAGGGCTCATGCCATTTTACAAAGAAGTTTAAGTTGACAGATTAAAACAAAGTAAGAAGATTGGTGAAAATCTCTTTACACATTGATATCTATTGCCGTTAATATTGGTGAACTCAAATGTAAACATATATACCAAACACGTATGGCTCTCAGGATAAAACATAACTAGCTACCACTATCCCCACTTCTATGCTCATATGATACCTGCTATATCATTTATATTAAAAGTTTTTGTATGCTTCCATATTATATTATAATCTTACCTGAAATACAGAGACTACCTTTTGACTGCCTTCTTTTCTTATTTGAATTTATTTTATTCTAGCACAAAAATTGGTAGGCTATCAGTAAATAGTTGACTGAATGATTTAAAGCTTTCCCATTTAAATACTGATTAAACTGAAAACAAAAAAAAAAAGAAAAATAGCTTCATTGTCATGGAAAAGAAGCATTAGCAATAAATTAAATATAACTAAGCCAAGAATCAAAACAATGCCAATGTTTTACGTTTATAATGTAGGAAAATTAGTCATTATTTTGACCAAATTAAAAGAAATATAGAGAAGGATACAAAACAATCCTGTTGAGTCATGAAAGATACACTATAAGTAAATGTTTTCTTGTAATTTGGCTACATTTTTTAAATTAGTTTATTGTTGTTTTAAAAATGTGCAAAGGGATTTGGAAAAATCAATATTTTATATAAAAAATGAAGTCAAATTATTATTTGCCTGGAAAAAAAATGAAACACTTTAGGAAACCATCATTGTTTCTAAACTGAACTTAAGAAGTATTACTAATTGTTAAAAGGGAAATAGTATGCATTTCTATTCCTATTAGTTTTAGTACAGTCAGGTGGATGCAAAATTTTTTTTGAGTTTTATGGACAGATTGATGCCAACTTTTCAGCCCCGCCCCCACTCAACATTAAAACTGAAAATTCAAGGCACTGACGTTTTGAGATTGTGTCAACAAAGAGAATATATATGCAGATTTATCAGCTCTATTTTTTTCCATTTATGGGAACCTTTCTATCTAACAATAACATAAATAAATGCATTAGTGTTGAGTAATTCTGTAGCTGAATTAAACTATTAAAAATATTAAATAATTGAAACACAGAGTTGGGATCATAAGGTCAGATATAATTTTTAAGAAATATTGGTTTACTTAGTCATCAACATCAAAACCCCAAGAATTATGATCAAGCTACAATTTGGGACAAAGTGTACTCCATAGCATGAGATGGCCTGGTGCTAAATATTCAGGAGTATGATGAAAGAAAAAGATCAAGAATTTCTCATTTATAATTCTAGAAAAAAACAGTTTGATTGTTTAAAACCGACAAGGGACAAGGTTTGTTTCATCTTCAAACAAGGAGCAATAGACAAATTATAATCAACTTAAAATGTATATGTATATGTGTTTGAGTGTGTGTATGTATATAGAGAGAGAAAGAAGAGAGAAAAAAAGGAGAGAGAGAAGGAAGAAGAGAGAGGAAACTTCTGAAGATAAGATTCTTCAAAAGCTGCCCTAAGACGATAATCATATTTTCCTGAGACTATTGAAGAGAACCTAACAAACCTATTGTAGGACTGTCGCATGATTTATTAAATGTTACTTTGGGTGTTGCCTAAGGTCAAAATGGCCATTTCAATTAAAATATTTTTCAACTCCAGACAAATACTAATGTATATGCTGAAAAAATTAGTTTTTCCTACCCCAACAAACTTATAGATTTAAAACATTGGAATTAGAATTTATTTTAAACAGATTGCTCAGAGGGAGAAAACTCAGAAACTTTTCAAAAAAAGCATTTAAAGCAAATGAGAAATCTAATTTTTAAATTAGACATTTGAGATAAAATGGTCTTTGAGAGAGAAATACTACTGTCTAAGCTACCATATCTTTCCATTGCTTTGTAAAATTTACCTTCTTTACAGATAAACTGCAAAAGATATCTACATAAAAACAGACATATGAACAAAAATAAAATAATTTAAGTAGTTTTAAGAAGTATTTTGATTTTTTTTTAAGAAGGAGCCAGACAGCAGTATCCTTAATAAAATAGCAGATCTGGTCTTTAAAACTTAGTAATTGCAAAATAACATATATTTGTATGCATATTTGTACTAGTATGTGGAACCAGTATTGAACCCAGTGATCACTGTTATTTTAACTGAAGTTAATCATAAACAAAACAAAAGGAAAGTTTCAGGTAAAAATCACAAGGAAACAACTTTAATAAACTTTTAAAATTTTAATTCATTAGACAATGAATGGTCATCATCTATGCTAAGAATATTTTTTCTATTAAATTTCAAATCTATTGTACTTTCCCTAGATGCAACAAGATGCAAAACATCTATTCTTCTATAAACATCTATAGTAATTATATGTGCCTTTTGTCTTCAAGTTATCCTATCTTTTTACTCTTGTCTTTCACTTAAAACAGACAATTGAGTTATTTTAAAAATGGAAATTTGTTGCAATGAAATGTTGTTATCCATGCATCTTTTTTTAATTCAAGTACATAGTTTCCAGATTTCTGAAATGGTTACTAGAATATGTGTTTTCTGTGATATAAGCATTAAAAATAAGTCAGACACATTTATTGGTAACAATTTCAAACTTGAAGTTTACTTAGAGATCACTTTACTAAATTTTTCATTTTCAAAAGGAAATTGGTGGTAGAGAAAGAGACAAGTTACACTATTAAAACTGGCATTACTAGAATTAGAACCCAGTGCCACAATTAGGATCTATCCTACAATATAGTCCCCTATTCCAGATTGCATCATATTTATATTTGTGGAAAAAAATGTGTGCGTAATGTTTTATCTCCATTGACAAAATTGCTGCTAAAAACATGACCAAAGGCCATAAGTATGTAAGTACATATTTCAAATAATTCATTAATTTGCATTTACCAATCTAGTATTCTGGAAAATGCAGTTATGAGTAATAAAAGGAAGAGCTTCTATTCTCTTATAAGAGAGAAAAGATTAGATAGATGATAGATAGATATGTATATATATATATATATATATATACATATGTACATATGTGTGTATATATATATATATATATATATATATATAATATATGTGTGTGTGTATATATATACAATTTAGAAGTAGGAGATTGAAATTGCTAGGTCCAGAAAAAAAGTGCAGATTTAGAGAATGAAAAGAGTAGACATAGCTGGAGGTTTCAGAGGATATCATGAGAGAAATGGCATTTGATTGTTGTCTTAAAGATGGTGAAGAGGGAATTCATAAAGGTGACTTTAAGCATATTTGTGACAAAGGAAATAAAATTATAAAAAGCAAAAATTTCAAAAGTACACAGGATAATAAACTGTTCTCCTTAACTGGAATATGATGCAAGATCTGAGAGAAATATGGAAGAGCTTATGTGCCAATTTAGGAGTCTGAACTTTGAATCATGGGTGATGAGTAGGCATACAGAGATTTCTGAATAGAGAGGGAACACTTAATGCTGCATTCATGTCTTTGCTATGGAGAATGGTTACCCAGCCAAGCAGACCATGTCCTACTGGAGTTGATTCTTGAGTGAGAGTCAGCAAAAGAGAGTAATTTTTTTTTTTCAGGTGGACTTAGACATAATGAAAACCACTAATACAAAACAAACAGAAACTTGAGCTAATAGTTGAGAAGACAGCAACATTTAAGCTCCTGGAATCCACTATACCTTGTTGCCCTAACAGTTAGACAGGAATTTTCTGTCACTTGCAACAGAGAGGGTTTCAGTTCATAAAGAAATGTTCATCTGACAGCATTGCTTTAGGGGTAAAGGGAAAATCAGAAATGGGGAAAAATGTAGGAATTTCTTGCAGGAGATAAAGGGCCTGCCTTTGAAAATGACAGTGATACTGGAGAGGCAGGAATGGTTTCTGAGAAGGTTTTGAGAACTCAGAGTTAATAATTACAAAGTACTATCTATGTGTCAAACACTGGGCTAAACACTTTTCAGACATCATCTAATTTAATCCTCAGAAAAATCTATGATGTAATAAATGAAAATAAATCATCATGAAGATATAAAAAATAAATACTAAGAGAAATTATAGTTAAAATACCAAGGTTGGAATTTAAACTAGGTCAAATTTCAGAATCCAGTATCCTAATTTTAAATGCATTTTAGAAAAATGGGACGACAGTATAGTCTAATCTTGGTAAAAGAGAGGAGAGAGATCTTTTTAGGTGGAATGGGGAAGTCAAGAGGAGAAAAAATAATTAAGGGGAATTACTCTAAGTTTAATTTTAGTCACATTAGATATTAGGAAACTCAGCAAAAATTTTACAGAAGTCAACCGAATGTTTCAGATACAAATGTGGGGAAAATTCGCATAGCAACGATGGTTTAAGTCACTATATTGGTAAACAAAAGAGTGTAGAGTAAGAGAACAGGACCAAAATCTGATTTGGAGAAAGGAAGAATAAATAGTGATAAAGACATGATTGGAATGTAAAAAAAAAACTAGTATGCATGGCATCATATATGACAAAGAAGAAAAATGCGTTAAGAAGAATGATTGTTTACTCAATAAGCATGCTATCTGCATGGAGCCAATGTTGAGACAGATAGATGAACAGACAGACAGACAGACAGACATGCATGGTAGGCATCTATACCTTCCAAAATAACTGCATAATCTGTATTTATATATGTATATGTGTAATTAATTAATTGACTTATACATTTGTACCTTAGGGTTTCAAGTCAGCACTTAAAGAGAAAACCATATATTAAGATTACTTATGACTTTGAACTTAACCATAAAGAACTATATTATTTTATATTGTACAAAATACAGTTAGCTTGTTTAAGAACATATATCTTCTAAAACTAGAATGACCAGAGAAAATGTTGAAACTGACAGACAAAGAAACTAAGAATAACTGAAGGAACATCAGATTACATCTGCCATTTCATCCATATATTTCAATGCAAATATTTAAAATGCTAAGAAACTGCATCTTATTTTTCTTAAATATTTCTCAATTTTCTGCTTAATTTTTAATATTTTTCTCTCTTAACTTTCATGTAATTAATCCCTTCTTAAATTAAAAAAAGTGCTACCAAGTTACATAACCATCTTTCTTAAGGAAAACATTTTATTTCATTCATTGAGAAACAATATTATTAAAAAACAAAGTACACATATTCAGTAATTTTCAAGAACAGTATTTGACTTTTTTCTCTTTGAAAGTAATTTGGAAGTAAGTAGAAAGAGTAATTTCCACATTTAAAATAAGTCTAATAGGTGTGAAATCAAAGGAAAGTTTCTTTCAGTTTCACAAAGCATGGTCAGCTTAAATCTTGAAGTTTTCTTTTGAAAAACTTTGCTTTTGCCCACTAGAATCTTTATAGCTCAAGGAAATACTTATTTGCCAGAAGAAAGAAATTCATAAGACAAATCAAAATGATCTGATGGAACAGCATGAAATATAGCTACTCCTCTTAAAACCCCGATACGAAACTAAAAGACCTACAAAGAAAGAATATAGGCACAGCAGTTTACAGAAGATAAATCAAAAAGCAAGTAAAATTAAAAAAGAAAAGGTAAGGTATGTTGGAAACATACTTGGTTAACACACATGCTGTAATTATTATGATCAAATAAAGAAAATAGTACAGCAAAAGAATTACTAAGAAAGTTTAACCTGGCAGATGAAGAGAGTAGATGCATTTGAAACATAAAACCCTTTTTCCCTGCCGCATGAGAATTCGACCTCCAGTTCTAGCTCTGCTCCCCTGGTAACTTGACAGAGGAAGAATGTCAACTATAATTTTAAGCAACTTTTCTGTATTACAATTGCTCTGGATTGAGAGGAATGCTTAAATCTGATAGGAAACCATGGCTTTGACTTTAATGTAGTGAGCCTTGTAACTTTAGGGATTCTGAAAGTTGTACCTATAGGCTTGTTAAAAGAGACCTTGGCTCCCGTGGGGCAGAGGATTCTGCCAGAGTTTCCGTCTCCAAATTATATAGATTTTTGTCTCCTTATATATATGCCATCATCTAGACAGTGGTTCTTATCCTGGGATAATTTCATCCATCAAGAAATAGTTGATAATGTATGGAGGTATTTCTTTATTGTCATGGCATGGGAGGCTATTGGCATCTCAAGATTAAAGACCAAAGATGACTCTTAACACCCTAAAATTAGCAAAACAATACCCCCACACAACTAATAATTACATTTTGGGCAGAAAAAAATTTTGTTCGGAGTCTGTCCTTTGCATTTGATACATTTAGCAGCATTCCTGGCCTTTATGCACTGGATGCCAGTAGCAACCCTCCTCCTCTAATTGAAAATGTTTACAAAATTTTCAAGTGTTCTCAGGAGTGAGGAGTGGAACGCTGACTGGTAAGCTGTAGTTCTTGTCTTACATTTGTAAATGAATTTGATTCCATATGTACCTATGGAAATCCCATGAATTTGAATGTAGTTAAGCTTAAGAAGTCCCTCCAGTACAGTGATAGTTTACTACTAGGTTACTAATACAAGCTAAAATTCTGTATGAACAATGCTTGTAGGTGGATTAGACACTGGTAAATGTGTATCTTGCTGGAGGGATAGGAAGTCAGGTCTTCTTGCACAACAGTAGCCTTTGACTTCCTACTTCCTGATTGGTTTCATCATGCACTGACTAAAGTGCCTTTTTACATTCAATTTCTTATGTGGTTATCTAACTTCTGAAGTGCTTCTGCATTTTTTCCTAACCAGAGACCGACGTCTGCATATTTGATATTCCTCTTAAAAGCATTTCCTGCCCTAAGTATTTTATCAGTGGTATATTTAAAATAAACTGATAAAGTCACAGGCATGTTCATGAGATATATCATTGTAAACCTTTATGGGTAATTTATTTTAATGGTTTATTATTATTACCCTTTTATTTTCATGGAGAAGAGCACAGTATTTAGGAAATGCTTAAAGTCTATATTTGGGAAGAATATAGCTATTTTTGGATGAGAAATAAAGCCCTTAACTAAGAAAGATTAAAAGGGTACAAATTTTTTATAGCTATACATATATATTTATATATGTGTTTATGTTCCCTTCCCTTAGAGAATATTTTTCCATAAAGTGAGAAAGGCGGAAGGAGAGGAAAAGAACCTAGAAAGAGAGGAAGCATAAATTTTCTTCACTCAAAATATATTTGATTTAATTACATATCTGGAGGTTTTAAAGAAAAAAATATCTTTTTGATGCTATAATCATCCACTTGAATTTACTTATGTACAACAGGGGTGGGCAGCAGTACTGAGATGAGAGATTATACCATCAACAAACACAAGAGTTGGCTGAGTTAACTTAATACTTTTCATCATTCTGTTAAAACTGGCTGGTGCCTATTCCACTTTGCATAGATGCTGAAAATAAAACTTTTAATGAACAATTTGTTTTCTAAACATTAAACTATCACTGTATCTGCATTAGGATGTAAATAGAGGGAACCAGGAGAAAAAATATGCTATTTTCTTTACATAATCCACACACTTGATGAACTGATCCTCTTTCCAGGTAATTGTTGCTCAATTGCTCAGTAATGATATCGTGTCTGTGCTCTACAGTGAGAAGCTCTTTAGAATGGGAGACTTTCTATTTTGACAGCTTTTTTAAATGGTTACCCTGCTATCTTCTCTGGAAGAGTGAGAAAACGGGGAGCAAGGAGACTACCCCAGATAATGAGAGCAGTTCAGCTATAGTAAATTCATCCTAAAGATTTTCTGCAAAATAGCATTACTTGAGAAGTTTAATTTTTAAATATTCAGAAGTAATATAAAAATAAAAAGTTTAAACAAATCTGTTTTCAAACAGCTCCATTATAATTTCTCAATAAATCCACTGGAAAACAAGGTAATACATTTATATGACATATTGACTTGAAACAAAAATTCTAGAGTTGATTTCATAGTCTAACTTGTTCACCATCTTATATGAATTTTTTTTTTTAAGAAAAAGATCTTAATTACCTGGAGGAAGGGAAAGGTCAGATGGGAGAAAATAGTGTAAATATTGTTTTCAAAATATTAACATTGCCTCATGGTTCAGTTGATTAATGTTTCTAATAATGGCTGCAAACAATACAAGAATGGTAGGGCCATTTAATCCAAATAAAGAAACAATGTATAATAAATACTGAGTTTTATTTAGTAATCATTAATGCTAAAATATGAAATATGAATGCTTAAAATATTATTTTCTTAGTAGACTTAAAAGCTTTCCCTAACCTACCTTCTAGTCAACTATATTACAAAGTTTCTCAGTGAGAAAATGAAATTAAGAATGTCTTACCAAGTAGAGTTTTAGCTTTAAGCTTTTCCTCAGTACAGAAGCTCTAAAATGGATCGGTTAATCAAGAAACTACTAATTTGACAAGTGTTGTGATGCTAGAAATATAAGAGTAGCTTGGACTCATAAAGAGTTCATAGTAGAAATGGATCAACAATCTTTAGAAAAAACAGTAAAATAGAGTATAGGAGGAATGATTTACAAGAAAATGGATTCCTTACACTAAAATATACCAGAACTTATATATTAAAATGATAATCATAATAATTTGCATTTTATGCTATATAATAAACAATATTCTAGTTACTTTGCAAATTTATTTTAAATAAATATTAGTTGAAAAATGGGAAACATTTTTTCTTTTGAAAAAAAAACAAACAAACTAAAGCTCAGAGAAATTAAGATATTTGCCGAGGGCCATATATAGATAATATTTAATTAAGTAAGGAGGCCATTGGACTGAGGTGGTTCTAATGCTATGGCATTCTACCTAAGCAAACCCAAATCTAAACTGGTAAATGATTCAAGGTTATAAAAACTGAAACATAAAGACAACCAATCAAAAATGGCCAGCTAGGCTATAGACAATAGCCAATCTGAAATTTCCTTACTTTGCTTCTGCCTTGTCTCCTATTGGTGGAGCACTTCTAACCACTTCCGATTTGGCATTGTCCTCTTAGAAAGGAATTTTGCTCAAATAAACTCTTAAAATTTTTAATTTGCCTCAGTTTATCTTTTAACAATAGTAATAAGTGATAAAAATTAGGATTCTCTGGGTCAAAAAATAGTCTTCAAATGAATGCTCTTTTCATAGTTATTATCTTTATAGAAGCAGTGATTATATATTATGTTGAAAATAACCTTGAACTTACCACCTATGTTTCTGATGTAGTCTTTTGAATAACTTCAAATGCAAGTTTTCTACTTCTGAGGTGAATTTATATTATGAAAGCAAAACAAAGTCTTAGAAACAAGTCATTTGGTGAAAAAAGTGAATCCAATTGTATCAAAGTGTGGTGTGAAAAACAATACAATGATTAGAAGTATTCTTTTGTGCTACTTAAACAAATTCCATGGTCAATATTACAAGAGAGTTTTGAGAAAGGCAATAGTGAAATCATAAGCAATGATTTTGAAAAAAAGTATATCATCGAACATGTATATTCAAAAAAGGTTTTACTTTCAAGTTCTAAAATGTTTTGTGCAGAGTAAATCCCATTGTCCACAGGACTATCAAAGAGGACCATTCTCAGTCAGGAAGATGCTTCCTAAAGAGGTAGGACTTAGCCAGAACTTAAAAGGTGAAAAGCAGATGAAGAATTGTTGGAAAAAGAATTGTTGGGAGCCTGACTACAGAGGCAACACCAAACTACCATGATTACAAGGCTGAGAAGGGATGGGCTGAATTACTGTGAAAAATAGGAAATAACTAGGGCTTTCCAGGCTATGGAGACGAAGCCATTTTATCGTTCTGATAATAAGTTAAAATTCTTGTCACTTATAAATTCCTTTGGATTGCCTTTAACTTCTTCCTGTGTGTATAAGACAAACAGTTCCCTTATTTCCTCTTTTATCAGTAATTACTTTGTCTTTTATATTAACTTTAGATTTATCTCTAGTCACACTAATATTTTCAGAGCAATTTTGTTTTTTAAAAAATTAAAAAGTAGTTATATTTGCTCAATAGTCATTCTACATATCTTAACACTACAAAAAATTACTCAGTAATTTTTCTAACAATAATGAGCATATATGTTATAGTACATTCCAATCTGTTTTTAATAATGTTTTCTTTATAAGGTCCATGATACTCTGCTTTGGTTGAATATTCATTTTGATTGAAAGTAACATGCATTTTTCACTAGATTTCTTGAGAAAAAGAGCAATAAATCCTCTATCTGTGGCTCCCTCCTTTTCACCTGATTTTGTCTTGCTTTGGAAACAGGTAAAGAACATGAAAATATAAATTTAAGTAGTATATGAGATCTCATTTGGAGATGGCTGAAAGATTGTTACTTAATATAATTTAACACTATCATCAGTGTTTGATTTTTAGTGTATATTTTATACTCCAAAACAGAATATCTTTAATTGTAGGTACAACTGTTATATTTTTAATGAAGCTTTAATAATAAAAGTGACATTCAATACAGTATATATCTTCTCCAAATGATTTTTAAAGAAACATATTCAAATTATACTTACTTTACTAAAAGATTTTACTAGCGTTTTGAGTGAAATACTTTAAAAAACAGCTTTCATTAAAATAAAATAATATAGTTTATAAAATTAAAATTACAGCATATACTATGTGTATATACTACAAAGATAAATATAAGAAAAAAACAATTTCTTTTAGGAGGACAATAGGCATATATCTTAGTTTCTTCTTTAATACATATATTTGAATATATTCATCCAATATTATTTTTATTTAATCAGTATTCAAATGTTGTACTCCAATGGATAAATTTAAAAATCACTTTTGCTATTGTTATTTTATTTAGAAAATTGTTCTAGTTTTGTTCAATAAGCTCTATACATACTATGACTTTCCTTCAAATGATTTTGAAGGAAAGCAGAATATGCCATCCCAAAATGTACAACTTGGACAAGTGGATTATTTTGAGCTGAAGGCAATCAAGATCCAGTGGACCAAGGAACACTTTACTTCCTTTTACTTAGCTAAAAGAATTAAGATAGGAGGCTTGGTCCAGAGGGAAAGCTACTACAAGAGATAACATTTTTTTGAATGACCTATCTGAATCACAGGGCAAACATCTAATTACCAAACATCTGGGTTACCACCTTATGAATCACCCCTCCCCCTTTGAAGCCCCAGATCCCTATCCCATTCTTTAGCTGAGGATGGCATATAAGCCTCAACTGCCCTACTTGCCTGTTGGTCTCATATTTACTTTTATGGAGCTCTTGTATATATGAAATTAAATGTTATTTTCATCTAATCTGTATTATGTCAATTTAATTATTAGACCTACCAAAGAAGCTATAAGGGTATAAGGAAAAATTTCCTCCCTAACATTCTGAATCAATTATTTATTTATTTATTTATTTATTTATTTATTTATTTATTTATTTTATTTTATTTTCAGTGAGTCATTCTAATGCTGTTTCAATGAGCGTTAAGTTAAAAAAAGAATTGTTATATAGTTTCAAAAACATGAATGAAGTTAAGCAATGGTGGAAAATTTGAAATTCTGTTATTAAGACTACAATGTACTTTGCAGTTTCATCTAGTAATTAAAAAATAGATTAATTTTAAAACAATATTTTTCAAAATATACTTACAACTTCTTATTCTGGTCTTTATCATTTTTGGTAATTAGTAATTTTACAAGTTAAAATATTATAAAATAAATCTGCTTTCTAGGAATGAGCAATGTATATAAGAATCTAATAATTTATATGATTTAATTTTGGTGATTAAGCTATGCTGGAAAGGATATAGAATGGTATAAAATATCTCTAGGCTTCTTTCACTTGTTAAATCACTCATTTTAAGAATAGGCAAATTGGAGATAAAAAATAATTTTAGAAGTTTTAATGAAACGATTGCTTTACAATTTTAATACAAAATTAACTAAGAACAAATCTTATTAGGAGATTTTGAATATTATACTAAATAGACCGTTCCATTATTTATATATTATGGAAATACATGCACTATGTATATTTAGGCCTTTACAATCTACACTCATCCAATATAAAATTATTTTTGTGCTTTTTTAATCCTTTTGATTTGTTATTGTTTAATGGAATACAAGTAAAATTAAACAAGGGAAAGAAAACAGGTGTTTGGAGATGCCAGGTTTTTTTTATTTATTATGATCATCACTTTTTCATTATTTATATTTCAAAATGAGTATATGTGTGTGTTCACATGTATAAAATAGACTGCCCTAGAATTTGTTGATGTAATAAACATTTTCAAGAAAAGAGATTTCAATAAAGTATAGAGTTCAAGTCCTGAAAAATATGTCCTGTAATGATTAAAGTAATTTGATATCTCCCTTTATACACTCAGGAACTTTCAGCTGTCAAACTTTATATAGCAAATCCTCAGACACTCCTAAACCTAAATAATAAAAACCAGTCATGCAAGAAGCAAGAGGTATGCAATATAAAGACAGACACAGACGGATAGATGATAGATGATAGACAGATAGCTAGATAGATAGATATAAATATACAGATCTATATAGTCTTATTTCATTTGTTATAACTCACATTTACTCAACACATTTACTGAATAGTTATAAGATATATTAGGCTGAGAATATGAAGTATATAAAACATGGCTTGTTAGCTGCAATGATGTAACTGATAACTAATTGTTGGGGTGATATAAACACATGCAAATGTACGTATGTGTGTAAGTAGGTATGTATGTGTGCATGTATATGTGTATGAAGTAACATTCTATATGAGTACTTATACGTAGCATGGCTAGCCAAATTAAGGATAAATACCTATTATTTTTCATATTTTTAAGAAATCATTAGAATGTTCATTATTTTAAAAATATTATCAGAACTCCTGCCTTATTATTTTTGCAGAAATAAGTCTTAGGTAGACATGTCTGGCCTTAGGTAGGCTGGACTGCTAGCAGAGATGATGTGCCTAGAAAATGAATGTTTGATTCACTCAGAAATATTCTGGAGTTGTTTCCAGTTATTTGTACCTGGCAAATGCTCAGACACATAACCAGATTCTTGAAAGATATGATGGCATCCTCACGTGAAACTCGCAAGACTGCTAGCATCCAGCTGCCTTCCTAGGCAGGCCATGGAAGCTTGCCTCTGAGAGGAAGTGTTAGACCATACTGCCTTGCTCCACAAAGTCAGTTTGGGATACAGATCTTTAATCTACATTAAATGAACTTTGCCTATACCTATTGGTGTCTTTCGATCAATCATATCTTTGTGACACAAGAGACAACTTGCGAGTATTTATCTTCATCTACTCTTATAGGATTGAATTTTAAAATCCTGTGCAGAACTTAACATTTTTTATGGTACTTACTAAGATGGGGGCGGGGGAAGGAAATTTAATGCACCGATAGAATTCTGGAATTTAGTATTTTCTATGGAAATTAGAAATCTTGATTCTTGAAACTTTAATTCAAAATTCCCTAGAATCACTGGGTTCCACAGCTTTTATTTGTATCAGAGATTCTTCAAAGAGGTATGAGCAGAGTGAAAACTAATTAAGAGCTTTAGGAACACTGAAGTTTTGTGCATATCTCTGGAGGAAGCACAGAATCCTGTGATTACCAACAATAATGAAGTTTTCCAAATTTTATCAACTTGCTCTATAGTCACTGGAGGGTGTTACTTATATTTTGGAGAACTAAGAACAGGTTTCTCTTTTATATATTTTTTTCATTCTGAAACCTGTTTTCCATGAACCTCCTACGTATGAGCTTATTGTCATGGCTATAAAAGGCCAGTGAGAGGAAAAAGGAATACTGAACTGCTGAATGGAACCTGCCATCAAAAAGCTAAATTATTTGGAGTAAAAACTTATAATCAGTTGGAAACTAGCCAAGGTACTTGACACATATCAGTTTGCGTATTTATGGGTTTCTAGAGAATAGAGACAAGGGATGGTTAAACAAGCACACAGAACTTAGCTCCCCATCCCACCACTCGCCTACCTCATAAATGCACTTATTGTTATCAGTTTCAAATATAATCCTTAAATTCTTTCAAATTTAAAGTCAGTTAGCCCAATCTGCCAATGTCCTTAATTCTAATATAAAAATAAACATTTTGGGATTAAATTCTAGTTTTCATTTTCTGAGTTATAAAAGAACCACAGAAAGAAAACAATATTGTTGTTTATTGAAGTGTATAATTTCATCTAATTCATTATTTTTTTGAAGACTTTGCCTCTGTGTATTTAACAAATAGTACATCAATTAAAATTTACAGCAGCACTAATAGAGTTTGAACAGACTGTGTTTAGTTTGCTTCTCTTTCAGCAATATCCACACCAACTGCAATCCAAATTATCAAGGCATTCTCTAATAATCCAACACCAGTGACATTGTTAAACTTCTTAAATTTATGGATTTAATTACTTTTAATAGTAAAAGCAAATACAAAGCACACAATGCCTATAATATTTTTGTTAGAACTTAATAATGATTTCCATAAAATTAGTTACAATATCTATCATAATTAAATATCACAATTCAACAATTACCTGTTAAGGAAGTCTAGCAAAAATTCAACACCTAATATTTGCCTGAATTATCTCAATATAGATAATTACACAATCTGTTCTTACAACTTCAAATATGCAAACATGGCATTTCAATGATTAGGTCTCCAAAATTTAAACAAAAGGATTCCTTGAAATCGGTAGATAAATTGAACAAAGGGCACATAATTGTCTGAAGTAGAAACATGAACCGAGAAAAACAAAATAGTATAATAATCTAAATTAGCAATGACTTCCCGTTTCCAATTTGCTTCATTGCACATGGCCAATTTTCAACCATTAGGTTTGTTGATTTTTTTGGCATTAACCGAACACATAACACCATTATAATCATCACACACACACACATACATACGCGCACACACACACACACACAGATACAATTATTTTCTATTAGTGTGTATTAGCTCAGGTAATAGGCAGATTTAGGGAAAATTAAACTTTAAATTGGGTATAATGTACAAATATTTTATTGTGATCCGATTCCAAAAATCACCTAATTTTACAAATAGAATAATTGTACTATTTCTCCCCTTGACTCCCAGAAGAAATACATAAAAAAATATATATATTTTACTTACACTGTACGATGAGCTGCACCAAAGCTTCTCTTGGCTTCACATTAAATCCATTGTACTGGCTGGTCTGACATCTGTACATTCCTGACATTTCCCTAGATACGTTCACAATCCTCAGTGTTCCATCATAGCTCTCCATCTGCATTGACCCATCAGGCATTGCAACCTCTTTATCCGCTCTAGACCAAAGGATGATGGGTTTAGGTTTTCCAGTTACTTGACACTGCAGTTCTATTGTGTCTCCTTCTCTGGTGACCAAAGGTGATTTTTCCTGTGGAACAGTCAGATTGGGTGGAACTTGAAATGGGAAAAAGAAAATTTTTCAAGGTTAGTATAAACTGGAAAAGCATACTCAAACACAGAAAATCATAAGGAAACAATTTCTGCTGGTTGAAGATGTGTGACAATTAAGATGACAATAATTATAGAGATCTTGGGAATAAGTGGGAAATTACCCTCACTTGAATAATTCTGAATTGTTTTTATAGAACTCTCTTGAATGACCTCTTGGAACTTTAGCAAAATAAATAAAACACTAAAGTGAATGGTTAATGTAAGAACAATTTATACAATGACTTGTCAATATCAGCCATTAACTGGGTCTTTAACATCTGCATTTCACAAAAGAGTGATTCTGCTTGCTGAGGGCTGGATTAGCTTTTCAGTCTTCTGCTTCCTATGCTGTTATCTCTTACCTAAGAATGCTATACCAAAGGGTCAAAGAGACAAAGTCGACTTAGCAGGCATAGTAGTAGGGAAAGGAAAAAGAATGTTTGTTATAAAATTAGATGTTTTCACTCTAGTTTAGAAACTGTTGCCAAATTGCTAAGGTTTTCTCCCTAGTGGAAATGAGATGAAACAACTAACTGCAATGCCACACTCTGACAATGCACTGTATTCCTGTCTTTTGAATTTTTAATATTTTTTTGATATTTGAATTTCATGTAATTTCACTTTAAGACATTTTGTGATCACTGCAAATAGCTCATCATGTTGTTGCCACTATTTCTGTAAAATTAATCTTATGCAAATTTTCAAAAATATATTTCAATACGAATTGTAATTTTCTTGTTAAGCCAGTTTCTGATTTTACTGAAGATATTGATGAGAAAATTAGGTTGAAAGTTACTTTATTGTGCTGGTGTATATATATACATATATACGTTATGATTTACAGAAAACATGAAGTTACAAGAGGCAAGTACTACCCAATGACTTTTCTTATAAATAATATCACCTGTTATTTCGGAAGACTTTTATTTCTAATACAATGTATATGAATTCAAATGTATTTATGCAATAGAATATCTATCAAAAAGCACAGGCTAAATTAGAATGCCAGAATATGAATAAATAGAAATATATATTAATAATTCCATTCTTCTGATAAATGTAATATGCTCCCTTTTGAGAGTACTGCATATGATTGAAAAGGCAAAGGTTTTATTCTCCTTTTAGCATTACTGTGCTCCAGTACCCAGAAACAAAAATAAACTTAATTAATTTTAAAATCATTTCTCAACTAACGTTGAAACGTTGTTTCTCTTATTACACATAGGAACAAAATAAATTTAAATAAAAAGTGATATAAGCATTACCTTGGTATTTAAGTATCTTTATGTATACTTTTTCATTTAATTCCTTCATTTACTTATTTTTTTAAAAAGTAGTTAAATAATATATAGCATCTCAGAAGTTAGAAAATATAAAACATTAAAACATTAGTCACCACCTTCTTGAAGTAGATATATACATTCTAGGAATTGCTATGACAAATCACATGTTTAAAAATGGCTGCATTTAAAAACTCTACATGATTAAATAATTTGATTAAATAATTTATTCTTGAAAATATAAACAATTACATGATTTCGTTAAATTATTTATTCTTTTAGAAGTGAATCACGAGAGATTGATGCAATTCTAAACAGCATCTTCTAACAATAGGATCAAAAAGAAACTTCAATATTTACTCACCCTGCATGAGAAATTAGACATAATAACAGCAATAATCTCAGCAGTTAATATTAATTATGCTCCTACTATGTGCCAGGCATAGTTAAGGATTTTATATTTTCATTTAATCCCTTGATAATCCTAAGGATCAAATATTTAATATCAGAATTTAATGAATAAAAACACTGAGATTAAGAGAGAATAAATACTTTGATTTGAACAAAATTTAAAATTAAACCAATTTATAATAGGTGGGCAATGTAGAAACATGACCCCTGAAGTAAGCTCCAGTAAACTACGATGTCTGGAATGAATAATTTAAGTTAGCACTGTACTCCTGTTCATGATTGCTCTGCAACTATGAACAAACTGGACCAATTTCCCATTTCTTGTACACTGTCCCGAGGAAAATAAAAAAGGATCAAGAAAGAAATGAAGAGGAGTAACTGACACATATTCTGCAAATTACTTTATCTATTTTTTATGTCGATATCTATCTTAAATATCTATATTAGAATATTTTTTATATACAAACCAAAACTACTTTCAAGATATACCAATCCAAATAAATATCCCAATATTGATAATTTTATGTGAAATGAATTAAAAGAAATTGTAAATTAAGAGATTACTTAATGGAGTGCTCTTATTTGAAATCTTCCATCCTCATTTCTTCCAAAAACAAGCTACATGACTTTGGCCAAGATTAACTGGTCTGAGTATTAATTTCCTCATTTTTGAAACTAAGAATTTATACTTTATGAGCTCCAAGGTTATTAGTGTCCTGACTACAGGAACAAACAGTAAAAAGTTAAAAATAGAAGTGGTGCTAAGTGAAAATATTTATTTCCTGACTTCATAAGATCAATATACAAAGATTTTATTACATTAGGCCATTCTAATATACATATAGATCCTTGACTAGCTATATATTATTTGAGTTTATCATGCTAAATAGTTCAAAGTCCCCTTGTAAATTTGTTATTCATTTAGATAAACTTTCTTTTTTATGTAACCAAAATTACAGAAATGTAAACCTCATTTTTAATCTAGGTAACTTAACAATTTTTTAAAAATAAATTAGCTCAGTTTTCACTAAATAGCAAAGCCTAAATAAAATATAGTTTATTTTCATCTCTTCCATAGTCCTTTTAAATCTTGAAATTGGAGTTAATCCTTTTTTTGCAACTCTCTTCACCAAGAAGACCATATAAATTCTCAAAGATTTTATAGGCTTCTCTATTTCTAGCTAGCCACATTAAATTTCTCATTCTCTGGAATTCTATACTCAACTCTTTTAATTATTACTATAACTTTTCTGTTAGGCGATCTCATTTTTTCTCAAAAATTTACCTGTTTTGTATGTTGATAATACGAATTCTAACTTTATCCCAAATCTCTTCCAGTTTATAACTGCAGCCTATTTTTATACTCCAAGTCTTTCAAATCACCATACTTTTCAACACTACTTATTTCTTGACTTAGTTGAGAGCTAATTATTAACACAACTCATCTGCTAATTAAAAACGATAGAGTTTTCTTTGTTTTACCATTTCCTTTTGCTCACCACTTCCTATCAGCTGCTTTGGTTTCTCTGTCAAAAATGTTTCTCATATCTATCTATTTCTTTTCATGGCTATAAGTAAATTTCTTCGTAGAAGTCATCATTTTCTCTTCTTGTGACAGTGTACCAGTTGGTTTCTCTGTCACTAGTCTAATTCTTCCAGGCCTCCTGGTACCCTCTCATAAGTTTTACCATCATAAATGTCACTTTATTTATGTCACTATGAAAACTACAAACCTCATTGAGAACACTAATCATAACATTACTTTAATTAAAAAAAAAAGTCAAAAACAGCCTGATGGATGTGTTAAATAAACAGTGGCACAGTCACACAATAGAATATGATGCAGCCTTTTAAATGATGACATAGTAAACCTACATTTATTGATAAAGATATTTATATTTTTAAGCAAGAAAAGCAAGCTAGGAAATAGTATGAATACCTATATCACTATTAATAAGTGAGTAAAACATATTACTGAGTAGACAGCTCCTTGAAAGCACAGAATGTCTTACTCGATCTCTAAAGTCTGGTGCCCTGCTTTCCTGCTTGGCACAGGGCAGGAAGCCATGAAATAGTTGAGAAAGGAAGGGAGGTAGAAAGGGAGAGAAAGGTAAGGACGTAAGAAGGTAAACACCTATGACTATAATAGAAATAAATCTAATAGATAAAAATCATGAACATTTTAGAACAAAAGTGATAAATAACAATCAAATGTAGTAATTGTTCAATTAGTAGCCCATACAAATAGCAGACTCTCTTGCAAAATATATCATTATTATTAATATATATTTCAGATGCACATCTTGAGATATGTAGGGGTGTATGAGAGAGTTAAGAGAGTCAGTTTTACTATTCTTTCTCTTTTCATTTAAAGATTTGGATAGAAAAGCTGTAAAAAAACAAAACAAAACAGGAAGAGCCAGTTTATAGACATGCTATTTAACTTTGTCATATAATGTTTTTATGTCCTTTCTCAAATCAATTAAATTAGTTTTTAATGTTAAGTATCACAACAAAAACATCAAATTTAGTAGAAAAATTTGAAATGTCTGCACTTTGTGAAGTCCACATTTATTCATAATGTACTTGCTAAAAAAAGTCCCTACTGATAAAAACACAAAGATACATTTTCTGATATATAGTCTATAGCTGCCTTTACTTTGATTTTTCTTATCTACAATGCTACTGTTGGAGATGCTATAATCCAAAAACCTAAAAAAAACATGATATGACATCAAAGTTTATCATTCCAAACCTAAATAAATAGACAAGTAATTATGACAAACTGGTTTTCTGTCAACTATTCCATTTTGTCACAGACTAAAAAATAAAGCAAACATAGAAAATGAAAATGTTTTCATTTCTTCATTGAGAAAGAAGCTGAGGAATTTTATTTATTTTTTATTATTTATTTTATTTTTCTAGGCGAGGCAACCCTTGGTTGACCTCACAGATTGCAAGGACCTTGGTCAGTTTACAATCCCTTCTTTTTTATTTTTTATGCCTACAGCACCTCATCTTCTTAGGTGGTCTCCCATCCAAGTACTAACCAGGCCTGACCCTGCTTAGCTTCCGAGATCAGACGGGATCGGCCTTGTTCAGTGCAGCATTGCTGCAGATAAGGTGAGGAATTTTAATCTTTAGTCTTTCCTCAGAAAATGTCTGGTTTATTTTTCTTACTTGAGAATGCAGGGGAAGGCTAGTTCATCTTAACTTTATGAGAAAGTATCATGTTTTCTGAAACAAAAACATCAGAATATGCTTATTAAAACTTGTTTTAAAATATATAAATATTGTAGTGTACTTTAATAGCAGATATTTAAACAAAAATATTTATTTTAATATAAAAATCATAATAAACTATGTAATAAGTAAAATTGTCTCTAGAGCTACCAGACTCACATTTTCAAAAATATCAAAGTATGGCACTAATTTAATTATACTTGAATTTTTGAGTTGGAATAGTTTATAATACATATGCATGTTTTAGAGTCAAATCCATAACCTGTATTTAAAACATATGTAAATCAGACTTTAAAAAATTGTATTTATGAAAGTGGCTCCTAGAGGTTAGATTCAAGAGTTCTCATGAAGACCAGATCTATATAAATACCTGTAAAAAAGTAAGACTCAAGTAAAGTGTGAATTTGTAGATATAACTAATACAAATGAGTAAAACCTTTTTTTTAACCTTCAAAAGCAACAGGTGAATTAAAATTTTTTACTGTAGATTTTACATGAGTTTCATCCCTGGTGACCTATTGAAACTACAAAATGAACAACGTCCTTATTTCAGATTACATAGTATTAAAGGAAAGACATTCTATCACTCTCAAGTACTTTCTCAGTGTTCAAGTGAGTAGTTTTCAATATTTTTTTCTTGCTAACAAACGATATATTAGCTTTGTAAGCATGAGACATGCACATGAATATATTTAGAGTTTCA
The DNA here is from genome assembly GCA_028627145.1 of Eidolon dupreanum. Lineage (NCBI taxonomy): Eukaryota > Metazoa > Chordata > Mammalia > Chiroptera > Pteropodidae > Eidolon > Eidolon dupreanum. The sequence continues at coordinate 80,131,100 of CM053509.1, forward strand.
GATTTTGAGAAGTCACAAAATAATTTTACCTGAAACTTAAGAAATAAATAGTTTGCAATTGCAACAACTATCAATGGCACATGAGTAATGACTTGTCATAATGGACTATGAGATAAGGAGATAAGCCATTGGGTAAGTGAAATTGTCAGCATGCTTGCTGTAACTCCACTCATTTCTCTTCCACTCAAAGAAGTATATTCAATGTAGGTGAGAATAATATTATTACTGCAATCTATATTTTAAAATCTTTATACATTAATATTTGAAATAATAGTTGATTTGAACACACCACTAAAATTGGGAATAATTGTGTTAATACATGAAACTTGTCTAAAAATGAGATGCTCTGTGGCCACAGGGAAGTATTTATATGATGACTATTGGCCATGTAAGGCAAATCTGAAAATTACTTCCAACTCAAAAATAATTCCAATCTAAATCTCAAAAATATTTTTGAACTAATATACAACCCATTTTATTAATAACTGTGTGTCAATTAAAGTACTTAGTAAAGTGTGCTTGAAAGATATTCGAGATAACAAAAGAAATCCAACTAGCTAAAGTCTTCTCACTTATTTTTGGACTTGCTGGTATTTGTTTCCTTTTAGAAACTATGACTGGTAACAAACAATGTTTAAGGAAAGACAACACCCTAAGTTCATTTCTCATGAAAGAAGTAAAGGTTGCCAAAGCTTTTATTTTAAAATATGGAAAACTTCTTTGAGCTATAGGTTAATATCATAAAATAATATATTTCATTGGTGCACTTCTTTCTGTATTATCTTCCCACTTACAAGCAGATTACTTAAATCAAATTCATGAATGTCTCTTTTTCCTCTTAAAAAAAACTTACCATTTCTAAATAAATCTTTCTTAAAAATTTTGTCACACTAACATTTAAATATATTCAGTAGCTCCCCATTTTCTAGGAAAGCTCTAAATCCTGTTGTTTGTTTTCCATCTTACTTGCCAACCCCTATTAAGGCATGATGCTTCTGTGAAAAGCTCTCTATTCAGTTTAGGCAGGTGTTTTGGTCTGCTTAATACACCTGGCTCATTACCAGCTCCTCATCTTCCTTCCTTCTCTCCGGGAATTACTTTACCCTCATAATCTCCATCCAATGAGTCCTTATTTTCTAAAGCCCTGTTTAAGTTTTCTGTTCTCTTAAGTCTTCCCTAATATCTGTATCTTTTATTCATTCTCCATGTCTCTGAAATACAGAGTATTCAATTTATTCTACATATGTCATGAAAAATGTGTACTCCCTTGCATATGTAGCTAAAACATCCTGAGGTCAGCACCAGGTTTAATCTATTTCCTCAGTAGTTCCCATATCACTTTAAATATTTAAATAGTTTAAAGGTGCTTAATATAATTCTTGATCAATTGATGAGCACCAATCAAGGTTACTAAGCAACCAAAGTTAGAAAACTATTGATGAATAGTCACCTCTTGATTGTCCAAGGCTTAGGTATAGAGTGTATGAATTTCAAGATCATTTTCACACATTTCTATTTTTAATTAAAAAAAAGTTTTTATAAAAATGGTACTTTTAGTAGGTTTTAATTTGGTCACAAGAATGATACAGAAAGGTAAAATGTTGGAAACATTTGGTAGCATTGAGTAATTTGTCCATGCTATGGCTTTCCTCTATTAGCAATAAAGTAAGGTTAGTTGACTCTACAATAGAATGTCCATGTGGACCCATATTCTAAGACCTATTACTCACAGTATTGTGGATAAATCATATATGACACGGGCACTTATTTTAAAATATGTCCTCACACCAGATGGTAAGCCTAATATTTTTGTCCATGATATGAATAAACATAAATATATCTATTATCACACTTCTGTAAATAAAAACTGCCATTTTTTTTAGTACTGACACATTTTTTTTATGGATTCACCTATAATAAATCAAGAGATGCTAATAAAACGAGGTTGACACTTTCAAATCTAGTAATAGAGCAGAAAGGAAGCACATTTTAAAAACAAACATGAGGTTAAAATACCATAGCATTTGCATTTAGAATATCTAAGGGGAAATGTACATGCATGCATACACACACATACACAATGCTTATTTTTTAAAAGAGTTGTAGAAAATCGTAATACAGTGGCATTGTTAGTTATTTGAAACATATGGGGAGAGGCAGAATCCTGGAGTGTAGTAACTCTGGAGGGTTTAGTATTAGAAGATGGAGGACATGCAGTGCCATTCAATCAGGAAAACAGGTTTGGCAGGCAACAGTTGTGGCTGCTCCAACTTCCCTCTCCCAGCAGGTGTTGCTATGGCACAAGAATAGTCTCTGAGGGATTCAATAGAACACAAAGTGTAAGATGAAAGAACAAAATGGAAAATCATTCTCTGAGTGGCATTCATATTTTCCCTGCTACACAAGCTACAAAATCAGTTACAAATAAACAGGTCTTATCTTGCTGCCTCATAAGAACTTAGGCTAAGGTTAAGTTTAGTTTAGTTAAGTTTAGTTTTCAAGTATCTTGTACTGTTATGATCTTCATCTCATTTGGTTTTCTAACTTTAGCTTATGATGAGATGTTTTCTAGAATCATTAAAATAAATCTGTATCAACAAGAATATTTTCTACTAACCTCTTTGGGAAAAGATATGAAAGCATACTTCTTTTTGTTTTTTAACCTTCCTTCCCTGACTTATTGTTTGTGTTTCTCATGCACTGATATACATAAATAAATGGTGGTCACTGATTAAGTATGTAAAGTCTCACAAGTGGAAACTTTTTTTTCTTTTGAAACAACTATAATTAAAAAAAAAAAGAAAGAAAGAAAGAAAGAAAGAGAAAGAAGCCAGATCGTTCTGCTTGCTAGTGAATCAAATTATATTAAAATTTTAGCAAGCTAGGAATCTGGATTACACTGAGATTGTTGGAAGACATAAGGATTGCAAAACAAGCCCTTGTTTTTTTGTTTTGTTTTGTTTTGTTTTGTTTTGCAACAAGAATTAAAGCATTCGATAAGTTGATAAATTATTTAATTACTAAAATATTACTAGGTCATTTGATGAAGACATAATCTATAATCATTTCTGGAAAATAAGGGATCAATTCCTCAACTCTCTACTGTTAATTAAGTTCTATTTCATGTTTTTTTTTTTTAATAATGCAGAGTAAGTTTGGAAAACTGTAGTTGTTTATGTATAAGCAATGGGTTAATAATTTTAACTTTAAACGCTGAATACTGCATCCTAAACAATATTATACAAACTAAAATTCATTGGCAGGAAATAGTCCAGGAGCTTAAAAGTTAATTCACAGATCCCCAAATTCCTATAATTCTTATATTCTATAATATATTTGTGTCCTTGCCTATTCACTCTTAAAAATGGTGTCATGATTTATCTAAATACATTTATATGTGTTGATAAATGAACTATCCCTTTAATTAATAGCAAATGCTACGAGAGTAACAAAAGCAGGAGTATATATACAAAAACTTATGCCCCATGCTATAGCTAATATCAAATCATTTTAACACACATTTTTTGTTTTTGAGGCCCTTCAATAGGCAAAAATGCTTAAAACTGAGGACACAAGACATAAATTAGGCCTTTCACTACCTTCAAATATTATACTATGCATTATGGAAACTGATCATTAGAATGGATTCTTGGTAACTGGTAATTGTTCATAATTATTTTTTAAATCAGAGGCTTTTTTAAATAAACATGGAGAGTTTGGAAAGGTTGTAAGTGTACAAGATTAGAAATTTGACTACGGCTCAATGCCCAACTCGTTTACTAGCTGTGCAATCTTGGTTATCATAATCTGTCTTCTCATCTGCAAGTAAGGCTGATTAAAAGGAGAATTGAAAGCTAAAATGGTGTAATGCATATTAGAATGTCCTGTAACTGTAAAGTACTTGGTTGTTTAATATACTTATGAAGAGCAAAGTTCAGGTCTGGCAGCCAAGATTCAGATCCCAGCTCCATCGCCTACTAGTTTCGTAACCTTGAGAAAGTTATCTAACTTGCATCTCTTGGTTTACTCAGAGTAAAATGAGCATAATCATAACTACTTTAGATATTTTTTTAGGATTAAACAGTATAATATGCATAAAATCTTGAGCATAAGGTCTTGCATATTGTAAACACAATACATGTTAGTTATATGTTTTCTAATCAATGCTTTTTATTAGTACAATATCAATAACTCCATTTTATTGTTATGCATATATTTCTATATTGAGGGCAATGATCTTGTTTTCTTCAAATCTATGATGTCTCAAGTACTGAGCCTGGGTACACATAGGTCAAAGAAATATTTTATAGATAATATATAAATATATATTTACACATATAAATACATCTCTTTACCATTGTTGTTTGTCATGGAGACACACATGCATTTCAGATGAGGAAACTATTTGAAAAATATTTTGAAAAGGACAGGGATGAACCTTTTTAATCTGAATAGTCAGAGGCATCCCGCAATGCCATCCAAGGAAAGAGGTTGCAAATTTCTACCATTAGACATAATAATTGAATTGGTGTATTTGGATATTATCATAAAATGCCACATAATACAGATATCTCAGTTCTCATTCTATTTCTATGAAGTAGTAAGGATTGGACTTTCCTAAATACATCTATTCCTCCCTTAGGAGGATGACAAAATGTCAGTGCTGTCCATTTTCACAAAGGTCAGGGTATTACAATGAAAACCAGAGACCAGTGAGTTAAAAGGAGCTGTCTGATCATGTTAATTATGTGATTGCTTTCCTGTGGATAACAGAATTCTAAATTAAAAGGATAAACTATAAATTATATATCAAATGCATTTTATGAAAGCATAGAAAAAGAAAAATGCTTTAAAGAAATCCATAATTTATTTTACTTTCTAGAGCAACTGTGGTCACGGTGGTAAACTCTTCAATGCAGAATGGCTGGAAAAATCAATTTACTTCTATAATAAAAAGGCCATTTGTCTTCTTGTAAAATCCATGTGACATTGTTAGGCCTCTTATAAATGATCACACTGGACAATGTCTGTGGTTTACAAATTCCCTAATTACAACACTGATTGTGTATCATTGAATGTGCCTTATCCTGTGGAAACAGACACTACCACCATTTTAATAAACATTTGGACATAAAACGAAGCTGGCTCTTTCATGCTTTGTCAAGAGCAAAATGAAACAACCAGGGAACACAATGTTCCATCAACAGATCAGGGACACTTGTTCTTTAGAGCAAACGAGGTTTAATTAACAGATCCGTTAGTAGATAACTGGTCAATTAAAAAAATAGGAGGAAGGTTTTCTTATAACACATGAAAACTTTATTAACCAATATTCTACCAATGCAGGAGTACATTTTATGATCCATTCTGTCAGTCTGTGGAAGTATAGAATGCTACAATAAAAATATGGGCCTAATTTTAAAACCACATAAAAACTCATATAATGTCACCGATCAGAATGATACATAACTCATTTTGAGCTAATATGTGACTATGAATAGAGTTTAGTACTATTTTATTAATATGGTTTTACATTGTATTTTATTCCTTAGCAAGAATATTTCCATTTAAATGTCAACTAAATATATTTTGTTTACAAGTATTATTTAGACAGACTTGGTAAAAGTGAACTACGTATGTTTCATTTATAGTGGACTGTAATTCATACTAAATGTATTTTAGATGCAGACATTTGAACTGCTTGTCATTTTATCATTTCTACTTCACATATTTAAATTACTAGTATATTTCATATTGTGCATGAAACCTTTTTTTTAAGTGCGGTGATATGTTCCTAGTTTCACATCTTTTTAATCTAGTCATTTTTTACTGATAGAACATTTCTAAAATTTGTGAAATGCTTATTTATTTACCTGTGATATATTCGAGAAGAGTCTGGTGTCCTCAATTCTTCCCTTCCCCTGCAAATTATTGTCATGTCCCCTTTTCTAAAGCTTTCAGTCCTGATCCTAAGCTGCCTCTTAGGCTGACTTTCATCCAGTAGGGCTTCTCAGGCTCCAATTCCTTAGTCAGAGAGGTAAGAAGGCAGACACAATATGATTTGAAGTTTCTGAGATGGATTCATGCATCAAAATTACATTTCTCACAGCATATCTCTGGAGCCTGAAATCTCATTACTTGCGTTCATTCCATCGAAAGACTGGGTTTTATATAAAGAACTTGGGTTCTGCAACCAGAATTGACCTATGTTCAACACTTTACTCCACTACTTCGAAACTGTGAGGCCTAGTAAAGCTACTTATGCTTTCTAAAGCTTGTGTCTCATCTGTAAAATGGGCATAATCACAAAACTACCTACTTTAAATGGTGTTCTGAGGATTTCAAAGAAGTACTCATTATAAGGTATTTAGCCCAGCAACTGGAATATAATAAACAATCCAAAAATCTTAGATTTTTTTCTGTAAATAAGAATTCTATGTTATTTGGTGTGTAATTTACTTTGAAATGCTTCAGCATGTAGTAATGCTTTATTTCTTAAACTAAGTGTGATTATATAAGCTTCATGCTTGCAATTTATGTGTTTTCTTCTGTGTTTTTGTTATACTACTATAAAAGTTTTTTTAAAAAAATGCTTCATGATAGACAATGTGATCTATATTTATGTGCTATAAGTTTTATTACATATTTTAGTGTTACCATTACTATTTAAATTATGAAACTCAGGAGTATACACCCCAGATGTGGTTAGGTAGCATTTTAAAGACCCAGACCCTGGGTTCACTCTGCTTAGAAAGCTAGAACAAGACAAGTATCATGTTGAGCTAGTCTCCATGGGACTTCTATTTATTTCTCTGTTCCTCAGTTGATAATGGTAGATTGGTAGTGTCGTCTATGAACATAAAAATCTGATGTGTTTAATTACATAAGTAGAAATAAAATAGCACTTCACATATCTCCATCTTCTCCTGTAGTCAAAAGATCCAGAGTAAGTTTCACTAATAATGCTTTACATAATATACCCTAATTCTTAGTCAATTAACTATAAATTTGATGGAGACATGTATCTTTTATCAGTTAATGAATAAATATGTCATAAGTCTTTCTTTAATTCTTTGCTAGGTCTTATAAATTTAAATGCAAGTTGTGGGAATGGTATTCATTTCCCAATTGAGTAAAGAAATCTAAATTCAGTCATTTAAAATTTGAATAGTTCCTATATCCTCATTACTTGCATTTAAGAAAAGACGAAGGTTATAGAAAGCATAAATCAAGTATTCTTTCCTATTTCTCATTGACCTGTTCTTACTGTAATGTAATCTGGGAATTTCAAAAAGAATTTAATTGCCAAGTGAAGGAAATCCTCAACACATGACACAGCAACTAGACAAGAGCTAATTAATCACTGTTAAACTATAACTTGTAAGGTGAAAACTTTGTTCTTATATTTGGAGAAAAAGAGTTGGGCATTCGAAGACGATAATTAGAGGAAAATTATAAATTCAACATTATTTCCATAATTACATAGATTCAATTTTATGTGAGAAAATTCTAATATGTAAATATAATTAATAGTTATTGAACTATTATAGATATTGAGAATTAATTCAATGCAATCTATCTTTGCATTTATGCTTTCCGCAAAAATAAATGGTAAAAATATTGATATGCTTTATATATCTCAAAACAACTTAACGCTTACTGACAAGGTCAACTAAAAACATTTCAAAAATTCCCTCTCATTCCTTTAAATGATCTCACTGAGAAAAGATTACTTTGTTACTTTCCGTAAATGTTGCTCTCTCTCATTTTTCCTTTTATTCTCTCTCTCCTTTTCACCCTCCCTTCCTCCCACCTTCAGTTGACAATCCTTTCACTTAAAGAAAAATAAGAGCTCACTTCTGTTATCAAAATCTATGCATCAATATTAAAGTACCTGGGACAAACACAGTCTTTCACACAGGCCTCTTCATGCTGATGAAGAGGTACTGAAGGCTCTAAAGACACTGTAAATACAGGAAGTTTTCCACTGGATATCCCCCTGTTCCACGCAAATTAAAGAGTTTTTTTTTCTTGATATCCATTGACCATTCTTTTTTCATTTTCCTATGGTATCCTCTTTTCCCCACCATCTCCTTGGATATTTTTAAATCTTTGCTTCATATTCTCTTCTTCGATAAGCTCATCCACATCTAACTAATACAATTGCTTATGAAGTCCATGTTTTACTTCTGACCTTTCTCCCAGTCATCAAATCTGGTTTTCTAATTGGTCACCAAAAGCAAAAGGATGTCTTACAAGCCTTCAGCTACAACTAATCCCAAATCAATCTGTCCTCTCAAACCTCTTCCACAACCTAAAATCTCTTATTCAGAATGTGACATTACGATATTCTAAATAACCAAGGTATAGCATTCTGGAATGAGAAAAGTACAGCATACTTTGAAAGAGATTGAAAAATTCATCTAAGCAAATGGTTTTCAAATATGTGGGCTTAATACCATGTGCACACATATATATGTGTGAATTTGAGTAAGAATCTTTTGTCCAACTATAATCTTACATAGAAGTCCTATATAACTCTGATTGAGGTTAGAAGAGGTATAGGAGGTCAAATTACCAACTAATTATTTATCATACTCCAGCATTCAGTGGCCCTTGAGAATATTAAAAAGAATCTCTAGTTAATATTGGAATAGCACTTGGAAATCAGTAACCCAGCTGATCCCTTTATTCCATAGATGAAAAGTTTTGTGATCTAGCCAGACCCAAGGTCATAAAGCTATTATGTAGCAAATTTGGGCCTGCACCCAAGTCCAGGGCTCTACACCACATTAAGCTGCCTGATGTCAGTGAAGCATTCTCTTAAATTCACTCAAGAGCATCGGTCACTGACTTAACTGCCCCTTAATGGGAGAGGTTGTGAGTATGCCACAGCACTTCATCTGATTCCTATCAATCTCTTCAGCTGAATAAATAGAGTACCTCCCCAAACACACACTTCAATTTGCAGGCTCTTTTTTTTTTTTTTTTTTTTTTTGCTAAAATTCCTTTTTCTCCATTCTATTTCCTTAAACTGTTTCTTAAAAATATTCCAAAGCTATAGTGGAGAGGTAAGAAATCTAAGATGCAAAGAAGTTAACTTCTCAGATGAAGTTCATGAGTGAATCTCATGCTTTTCCTATTAACTAAACATGTTGTATCTTTTCCTCTCACCTTACATAAAGTGTTGCTTATGCCCACTGCCTTATTACTTCCTAATAAAAATTTTCTGCCTTGTTTCTCAAATTTTCTCTAAATGGCTCACTGGACTCCTCCTTGCAATGCAAACAAAGGTACTCTATACTGTTGGGGAAACAGAGGAAATTTTTTCTTTGATTTCTCCACCATTCTTCCTCTAATTTTTTCTTTTTGGAACTCTGCAGATTTATCCAATGAATAGCTCCCCAAAACACCAATCTGATCATACTGCTCCCTTGATAACATTCTTTGGTCATTCTTTTTTATGTTAGTGAGATGTAACTACATTCATTTTTTTTTTAAAGTCTAGTGTCATATAATTCTCATAATCCAGCTCTGAGTCTACCTGTCCTATGGAACTTTTGCTGACCAGATTCAATACTTTCATTCTATATGCTTCTATATCACTGACAGTTTATAAAGCAAATACTAGATCTTATCTGTTATTAAAGTTTATCAAGTATATTCCAATAAGGATATAAAATCCATTATGAATTAGAATCTATACATTTTTTTCATTTCTTCCTATACCCCTTTCCTATAGTGATTGTTGAAAAAATATTTTTTTAAATTAAATGTGTACACTATTTCATGAATTAATCCCAGGATTGTGGATGCTAGCTATACTAATTTCTCTTTGATATATAAGAACATTTGGCACTATTCTTACTTGCATTGTTAGTTAACCTTGCCTCTTGAATTAAAAATTCCAAGCTTCAGTCTTCCTCCACTGAGGACAGTTTCTTTAAGGCTGAGAGCTTGTAATATGTGAAATATACAACAAATAAAAGGAAAAAAAAGTGATATGAGCTATAAATACTGTGTTTATTTCTTGTGGTGGATTTCCTATCTTTATTAAGAAAACTTCAGAAGTTTTAGGAGATCTTTGTAAACTGCTCCCAGTTAATCCTTCACACCTTTATTTTATGATTTAGCAATTTCTCTTTTAGGTCATTTAGCACATTCTAATATGGCATTTGTTAAGCCTTTTGAAATTATCTTTACCCTAAAAACATTCAAGCATGAATTTCTGACTATTTAAATGGTTGATGTCAAAGACAACATAGACCAAACATAAGCTCCAAACACCATAATCTCTATCAATGCTACATGAAGTTAAACGATAAGAATAATAATAATACAAACAATAATAATTGATGTAGAAAACTGACATTTTTTCAAACTTAAGTGTGAGTATAAATATCTTTAGAAAACTTTGCTATTTCAGCTATTTTTCTTCTATTTTTAACATACAATCTGAATAAAAACCATATTATTCAAACATAGATTCCAGACAAGTCCCTTAGACACCCCAAACATTTCAAGATTGTTGTATTTTACACGTCTCTGTAGAAAATCTTCATCAGCCACTGAAAAATGCAAGACTAACAAGTGAGCAGAAGAAATAATCTCAAATTATTAAATAATTTTTAAATAAAAAGAATGATTAAGAATTAAAACTTAATTTCAAATAGGCATTGTTAAGCATAAAGTATTCTTGGTAAATTTTTATATACCTAACCATTTATATAACCATGTTTACTGTATAGGCTAACGTTAATACCATCCTATACTGAAAACACAAATGAAAGGAATTAGGTATCTCTACAAGCATGCATAGTCCAATATTCCCTAAGGAATATTCTGTGTCCATGGTCAATAAAAAACAGTATTTCACAGTTCAGTGTCTCTATAGGAAATCTACTAAGCACGATAGCAATTTAAGGCTCTAGGTACCATGGTAAAAATATCTGCTAGCCATATTTTGTTCAATCCCCAAAGCTATAGGTAAAGAGGAAAGCCTATGAAAAGAAAGTAGTAAAGGCTGTAGAAGAGATAATTAATTCATTTTTTTTTTTTAAGGTGACAGTCTTCCTATTTTCATGCTGTGAAACACGCTATGCTTCTTCCTGACCCTTATCAAGGACAGATATAATACCTGTTTCGATAAACACAAAAATCAACTGAGAGAAAAGAGGTTTCAGCACTTACAGTAAATTCAGTCTCTCTGAGCTAGTCCTGCCTGAGGCCAGTATGAAAAGTAGCCAATTAGCTATTCAGAAAAGAAGAAAATAACTTCATATTCTGGAGACTCTAAAATTCAGAGGATATCTCATTTTTTTTTAAGTTGAGTTTTTTTCATTGTCTCCTCAGCCAATTTATATATAGAATATATATAAAAGATACATAGAGAGACGGATATAGATATATAGATATATAAATAGAGACAAAAGATAGATGAAAGAGATCACAGACAGAATAGAGATAGGAGCAGAAAATCTATGTTAGGAATGAGACCAGAAGTTGCAAAGTAATCTCAAGATTCCTTGCAGCATAATTCTAGAATTTGGATCAACCTCACAGACAATGATCAGTTTAACCAAGGACTCAATAACAAGGAACAAAGAAAAACTGAAATTTTTGCCACTATCTATAGAAAATATATTAATGTTTGCATAGACAACAATTAGTTATATGCAGGTTTACCTTAAATTGCTAATAAATACGTAGAGTTCAGAATTTTACTTTATTTTTTAATAGAAATTCAAAAGTCTAAGTTAGAGATCACCACAATTTAGCCTGTGGGAAAAATATGGCCCACCATCTATTTTTATAACTAAAATTTTATTGGACATAGCCATGCTTATTTATTTTACTGTCTACTCTAAAGGAACAGAGTAGAATAGTTGAGACAGAAACCACATGGTCTGCAAAGTCAAAATTATTTGCTATCTGGCTCTTTAAAGACAATGATGACTGACTTCTGTTCTCTATCATTAATTTGGAGGTCTTGGATTGAACCTCACAATTTTGGAATCAAGGAAGAAAAATTTTCCTGTGTCCAGTAACTCAAGAACCAATTACATAACTTTTTACCATATGGAAGCTTCCTCTGATCAAAACATCATCAGGTCTTACAAGTGTTAGTCTTATTTATGACTTCCTCTTACATAAAATGATCAGTTATTCTCTAAAGTTATTCTAGAGACTTCAGTTTTAAGCAATAGAATTTCATGAGTTCCTATTCTTCTTTAAATAGAAAGGATAAAGAAGTTAATCCAGTGAAGTGAACATAATTTTTCTTTTGTCCCATGTTTATTAACTATTATTATTACTTGTGTGTCATAGCCCTACGTTACCAAAAAAATTTTGTTTTACAGATGCAAATACTTGTGAAGACATTTGCAAACTATTGTAATTGTAGTAACCAGTCAGATAGCAAGAAAACCAAAATTTCAAACTAATTTTCTCTTGGTCACCTCTGTGTACCTATACTTCTGTTGATACCTCTGGTTTAATCTTCTAAATCTTGTTCCATTTTCTACTGTATAAAATGCTTATGCTCTCTAATAAGGGAGAAAAACATCATCAAATCAGTATTGAGTCTCCGCTGTATTTGCCTGCCAGATGACTCACCATAGGAATTCCACAGATCACCAGTCTCACTGTTTACATTTTCTAGACGTGATGCAGATGCTTCTGAGTTTACTGTAAACCCACAAATTTGTCAGGTCATACAAAAGAATACATGAAAGCTAATGAGCACCTAGGGATTTAACCATGAAACAGCACTGGAGGAAGCAATAAAATATTTTTCAGTAAGCCCTCTGAAAATTAAAAAAATTACTATAACAATTATATTTATGTGAATGAATAACAACCAACTGACAATATTTTAAAAGTCGATTTGACTGTTGCCAGAATTTTAGAATAAAATTTACATGCATTTTTAAATAAGTATGTGAAGAATTTTCATTTTATAAAATTTAATTGTAACAATTAAAATTCCAGTATATTTCATTTTTAATTGATAAATTTACTACAATGTGTTTTTTAAGTTACCTTCAGTCTAGTCAGATAAAATATAGTTTAAGTACTGATAATAATAAAGTTGAAAAACCAATATAACTTGCTTGTATTAATATCAATTATTATTAATCCTATAGTAAAAGCAAGAAATGAAAGAATCACATAATATTGCTGGGAATTTCTTCATTCTCTGGTATATTATGCTAAATATACCCTCCCTCTACTGTCACTATCACAGTGCTACTTTCATCAAGATTTAATTCAAATGTCATTTTTCTGTAAAACTTTCTTGTGCCCATATTGACACAAGCATTCACAATTCCTACAGAAGTCTGATCACATTTTAAGCACAGCTTCCTTCCCACTGTTTATTGTGCCTAATTTCTAAGTCATCCGACGACTAAGTAATTTGACATTTTATGTCACAAGCTCCTTAAAAGCAAGGCTCATTTGTCTGTTACCATATAACATAGAGCCAGATACACAGCAATAACACTGTAAAAGAATCTATAAGAAACATAAATTTTAAATTGGCAAGACAACAAATGTTCACATAAAACAATTTAAATGTTTACAGAATCAGGAGGAAAAAGTTAATAATGTTTAATTAATGTGAAAATAAGACATAATTTATCATCATCTATATCATAGTTTTTATCATTCAGTCAAATGCATGAAGCAAACTCCAAAATACATAAAGCTTCTCTCCTCAAAGTTTTTTCTAAAATCAAATCACTGCTTTTTTAAATATTAATAATTGTGTGTACTAGGATTTTACTTTCCTGATATATTTTATATTTCAATTTGAAAGTCCTCAAAAAATATCTAGAAACATGACTTTGTCATTTTAAAAAAATCCATTTTTAAACTGTATTAGGCAGAAGTGCCTTTTGGTATCTCATCCTCACCTTAATAAATTTCACATGTCTCTTAAAACACAGTAACAACTAGGAATCAATATAGGATTTTGTATGAAAAACAATAGGTTCAGAAAAAAAAATTTAATGTTTAAAATGTACCCTAAAATAGTTTACATTTAATATAAAGAAAATGTTTAACACATAAGAAAACTGACCATTTGGTTAATTCTAAATTCCCTAAAATTGTACTAATATAACCAGCAAAACCCCAAGTTTAAGAGGTCCCCACATGTTTACTTATGTCTTGATGTAGTGTCTTCTCTTTGACTTCACTCACTCACTCTGGGGGAATTTCCTCTGAATCCTATATGGTTCAAAGAATTAATATATTTCAAGATTTTTCTCCATGCTATAAGCTTGTTCATTCTCACTATTCAAACTCTATGCCCAGCAATATCTCTATATTTCATATTAAAGCACCACTTTAAGTGTAGTCTTCTATTATGTGGGGATAAAAATTATTTCTAGTGTTATCAGTTGAATCAGGCAATTACAAATCTACAAAACTTTATATTGTACTCTAGTATTATACCCTACTGTAAGCAAAATGGAACATCAGCCAGTTTCAATATGAAGATAGAATATATAATCACCTTCAGTGAACTCATCCTTTAGGTTAAACATCACCTTCTCCAGATCTCTCTATCAAAATACAATCCCTTATGCAGGCTAGTCTAGGGGACATGCTGTCTGTGCAGCCACTCTGAGGGTACTTGTGCTTGGTTTAATGTTCTCATGTTGCCATTGTGAAATTCTTATTAAGTTCTGAATAAGAGACCCACTTTTTAATTTTCACTGTACGTCAAAAATTATGGAGCCAGTCTCGCTCCTGAGAGTGACAATACGTTAAATCATAGTGTAAATTGGCCTGTTAAATAACTTCTTAAAGTCAGCAGAAAATTACAAGTGCAGGAAGAGAGACATTAAATGCCTATCTTGCAGAGGTAATAGGAGGAAAGAAAACCTAAAAGAAAAGCTATATACACAAATTAGTCCATCTCTTTATTTAATAAGTGTTTATTGAATACCCACTAAGTGCCATGTATTGTTCCAGATGCTGAAATTACAACAATGAACAATACAGACAAAGTCCCAGACTTTGACTTATGGAGTGTTAACTCTGGAAAGGAGACAGACAACACCCAAGTCTGTCTGTGCTGAGTAGAACAGCAAAGGGGATTGTTTCGGAGGAGGTCTTAGATTCATATATCTACTTTATCACTAGTATTGTTTTGGTAACCAGACAAAATAATAACAGTGAAGAAACTTTAATTGCTATAAGTAAACTTTATTACTAAGGCATTTTTTGAGTATTTTCTGCATTTCTGATGATCTTTTGGCATTTTTATTTTAGGATTTTGGGAAATTTCATTAATCAATGCTAGTTATTTTCTCTACTTTGTCATTTACAATAGATCGTTTCATATAAACGATATAACTAGTATATTTAGGAATGAATGTTAGGGCTCATTTTGTGATTAACGGTATAATGCTCCTTTTTTCTCTTCATCTGAGTTCCCTCTTGTGTCTAAGTTTAACTGTATATGAACTGTGCTCCCATCAGACAAGTGTGTTTAGATAGGAGCATTAATTCTTTGGATCTGGTTTTGTGTTGCTTGTTCTGAAAAAGAAACAAGCTAATAAAACCAGGCAAACCATGAAACAAAGCAACACTTATAATTAAGTGTAGATCAATTCCAGAAAATTTTGCCTCATAAATAAAGATGAATGATCCTGGATCTTACAAAATTGCTCCACTCTTATGAGAAATATCATATGTGGGATGTCACCTAGCACATTGATGTAGGCAATGAATGAATATCTGTTGATTGAATGAATACAAAAATGAGTGATGACAGACTGAGCGTATCAACAGCTTCTTATTAGATATCCTAAAACGAGTCCATCTCCTAGTGCTAGCACCAATTTTGAAATACAGGTTAGATTAAAAAAAAATGGTTATTGTTTATCTTGAAAAAGACATCTGTCCAAAAAATATATCTTTCATCACCTTGACTATGTTTTACATGAATTGTCGCTGATAAAAACTGAATATCCCTTAGAAGTAATGCAGAATGGTGAAAAGTAAGCACATTTGGTTAGCCCGAAGTATGAATCTATATTCCTTAAGGAGTAAAATTAATCCAGTGTTCACTGAAGTTTGGAATCATGAGAAGACACAAAATTACAGGTTAAGCTGC
This sequence comes from Eidolon dupreanum, assembly GCA_028627145.1. Lineage (NCBI taxonomy): Eukaryota > Metazoa > Chordata > Mammalia > Chiroptera > Pteropodidae > Eidolon > Eidolon dupreanum. The sequence continues at coordinate 80,147,229 of CM053509.1, forward strand.
TCACGTACAAGAGTCAAAATGCTGCCTGACTGGAAAGGAAAAGTCATCGATTTAAATTTTCTCAAAACAGAGTATATCTGCTAACTACATTTGTGCTCTGTTTTCAACACATATTATATAAATATATAAATAGGATTATATGAAAATCTTAAAATTCAATCTAGTATTAAACTGGCAAAACAAATAAGGCTCCTTTGGAATTCTCCAGCTGCATACTGATTGCAGTTCATAGAATCACAAGGCTTTAAGATATCCTAAGAGTTAAGCTAATGTGTACTTTCATATAAAAGTTCTATAATTTTCCTCATTTATAGATGTACATTTAATTGAGAGAAATTGATAACATATTTTCATTTTTTAACCCCACCAAAAGAATTTCACTCTAGTATATTTTTATATTTAATCATTCTCATTGTGAAGAGATTCTGTCATAAGGTTCTTCAAAAAGTCACATCTGATTACAACTTTAACATCTTTATCATTAGTTTTTGTTGGTAGAAAACACGTTTTTTATATATCTTATATTTGAATATTGTTATATATTCTTTTAATATTTTCATCTAAGAATTAAATAGTTTCTCCTGTTTAAAATCTATGAAAATTGTCTTAACTCTTTAGACATTTGTCGTTTAACTTTATTAACTGATATAATTTCAGGCTGTAAAGATGTTTTCTAGTTAACAAACAAACAAACAAACAAACAGGCACTATTTACCAGGAAGCCAACGTCTATTTTAGTCAATATTATTAATTTTATTTGCATTATTTCTGTAAAACTTCATTTAAATCTAAATTGAATAGAAGTAGCAATGACTCATAACATGATATTTATTGGGCATTCAAAAGGTTAGTATTTGGTTTTAGAAGACTTTTTAAAAACAAAAATGTTCTTAGGTTGACTGAAGATTATTTCGTCTGGTAACCATTTAAGGAATGATTCTCACTGTGAACATCTTTTGCATCATAAATATGCTTCTTACCTGTGCTGCTGGATATATTAACATCAATACTGATATCAGATATTCCTCCTCCCTTCAGAGATGCTACACATGTGTATGTCCCAAAATCCGTGAATTTTAAATCAATGATGTCCAAGTTTGTGGTTCCCGGGGAGACATCTGGATCAGTCTGTGTTATAACCATCCGCTCAGAACTTCTTAATGGACGACCATTTTTAAACCAACTAAATGTTAACTCCTCAGAAGGAACAGCTTCTACTTGGCAAGATATTTTCACCTCACGCCCAATCTGGATGTTGTCATCTTTGTGATAAGGATCTGGTGTGATCCAAAATCGTCCTTTTTTTAATGCTAAAACATAAAAATTCCATAAGTAGTTAGTGTTACTTTCATAATGTTAGGAATTTATTCACTCTAGGTAATTATCTCTCTGGGGTGAAGTAAGTTAAACAAAATAAAATAAAATGTATCTATGTTTATTGGTTATTTAATGCATATCAAAAAACTCATTTAAGTAATCTAGAAATAATATAAAGACCTAAGTCATTTAGAGATTCTAAACACTGATTTTTATTAATTAGATATTATTTTCCAGTGATATAAAAAAATCCTTTAGGTCTGTATATGATACTTAAACCTTGTTGTTATTGAACAAATGTGATAACTTGTTTATATAAAGTCATTAGGATTCAGAGTTAAAAGTAATATTATTAAGCACATTTCCTTACTTATATTATTCCTTAATTATGGCACAACTTCTCAAACAACTCAAATATTGCACAAATATCATATTAAAGATTTTTTTTTTCTAAAGTTACATCTATACACTGACCTAAAGAATTGAGTTGGTTGACTTTATGAGACATTTTCATATATTGAAATAACCTGAAACAAAAAAAAAATGTTTTCTTCTTCAAAACATTTGCTATAACTGCTCTATGCAACCGTACATAGATGTTTCTAGTTAAAACTTTGCTGAGCTCTCTCATGCATATGACCAAAAGAACCTTTTTGCAAATGGCTTAGAAAACATGCGGTGTTTCTATCCTAACAGCAGTGTTTTCTGGAGCTAAGGCCAGTGCTGTTCTCATAGCCTGTTGCAATAGTGGTGATTGCTAGAGGCTGCTGGGAGAGCCTCTTTGGGTTTCCTAAGGGCTCCAGTTCTGAACTTTGAATGACATTGTAGGATTCAATATGGAACAGAGTTTGCTCCTTTTTATAACAGTGATTCTCTTATACACATGCATTTTTCTTTTCCAATGTCCTTCCCATTTCCTTCTCTGTTAACATCCCTATATAATGATATGAAGCATATGCTGTGAAATATAATAATCAGAATAAAAATTATTCCTTCACTTTTACTATTAAACCTAAATATATAATGACACTGGCAAAATGATGTGAATTTAGAAAACTTGCAGATACTGGAGGACTTCTAATTGCATTTTGGGTAAACGTCCCTGAATTTAACCCGATTTTCCTCAGCTGGTCCAATAAAGGCCAGGGAAACCATAACAATCTATAGAACTATGTAAAAGTGTGCTAGATATTAATACATTTTTAAATTTTAAAAATTTTACTTTTATTTTTTTTTACTCTAGATCCTCAAATATTTTATCTGCTTTCTTGTTTGCATCTCGATAAGGAGCAATACAAAAACATCAAAAACAATGTTTTTATCTTTCTTTTTATTCAAAAAATATTTATAAGACTCCTGTTCAGGACTAGACACTAGGCAATGTCATTATTACATGAGATGAACAAAATATTCTTGACACTCATGCATTGTAAACTGTATACTCATTGATTATAGTCCAATTTGTACACCTAATTCTAGTAATAGTTATGTCTGTAAAAACCACATGCTGCATATATGTGAAATGTTTTATAAGATTGAAAAAGTCTGAATATCATAGGAGAAACTTTCAAAATATTAAAACGCACAAAGCTTCAATCTTAATGAAAACACAAAAGACAAATATTTAAATCACATTCTTTTATTGTTGTTGGTTATATTTTTCCACCATAAAATACAGCTTATTAACTACAGTTATTCCTTTATCAGTACATATCAGAACATTATCTTTATCAGTACCTGACTCTAAGATAAAATTAGGAGAAATTATAGTATCTTATTACCTAGAGTCATATATTTATATTTTAATAGGCACCAAAATATGACTTTATATTGTATTTAGAAAGGGAAATGTGTTGAAAATCTCTATATCTGGCTACAATATTTGGTATATAGTATTGTGCATATATAATTCAAATGTAATTAAATTTCCATAGCACAAAGAAAATCATAAGATCATAGACTATACTTTTTAAAAAATAAATCTAAAAATTAGTATATCAGGAAACATTTACTTTTGTTAGTACCATAACATTTAAATGAGAGTTTCCTTTCATTTGGTAAGAATTTTCCCGATTCTGTTTCTATAGAGAAATGATAAACCTAAATAAAAATTTTAAACAAACAATTCACAATTTTTAATTTTTAAATATTAATGTACCAATAGCTTCATATTGGCACATGTTCAGAATAAATTTAATTCTAAATTTATGTGTTGGTTGCCATAAATGAACACAACAAAAAATGCTGATGTTTCAGTCAGTGATTAACACTAATTTACTAGGCAGTTATTGTTTTCTAGCTGTGTTCTGTATAGTGAGATATTAAAGTGATACTGACATTGAGAGAACTGCAAACTTTACGAATTAGATTTAAACTATTAAACAATTCAAAAGCTACTGATAAAAATATATGAAATTAGTATCTACATTTATGTGCTATGGACAGTTTTCCTCATGGAAAATAGTTTTTAAAATCCAATTTAAAAAATGTTAAAGATTTCAAATCCTATAATTAACTAGTAAGTAATACTAAATATATGATATATTTTTTATAACAAGCAATATAATCAAGTCAGTTTTTAAGTATGAATTCATTGCCACAATATTTCGTGATCTTAAGATTGGATTAAACATGGCAAAGTGAGAGACGTCTCCAGATCTCTCTCCTTGAAACAACAATAAGCTGAACATCTAAAACTCAACAAAAACACCCAAACCCAAACTACACATCAGCACATCTGAGCATGGAATCTGTGAATAAGAGCTACCACAGGTCAGAACCCTTGTCAGGTGGTGGACTAAGAGAAACAAAGCTACCTCTCACAATTGTTGGAGCTCCCTGTAAGGGGAGAGGGAGGGAAGAGGTGCTGTGACTTTCCTGAACAGCCCTGCCTGGGAGTGCTGTGAGTTCCACGTGGCTGGTGGTAGTTCCCAGTCATTAGGACAGAAGGCAGAGAAACAGAGATGGCAGAAAAGCGGGGATGGCAGAGAAACAATAGTTGATTATTACCGGCTGTGGTTGCAAAACCAAGGCTGAGCTGCACACCCCGTCCCCCCAACCCAGAAGTCCCCTCTCCCCATACCCTCCAAGACCGAACACAGTGGAGCCCCAGGGGAATCTGAGCAAATGTTACTGAAACTGTCTCTAACACTAACAGGAACTGAGACTGAGGGTAGCAAACGTGATTAAACATCTACAAGAAAAAAAAAAAGACATTATTAAGACTTTCTATAAAGCAGATATCCAAGATGCTTAGATGCCACCTATTGGAAACCAATAGAAAAACACCTTCTTTGCAATTGCCTAGGGAGATTATATCATAAATCCTCTTTCTGGGAAAAAAGAAAAAAAAAAAAAGCAGAACACATTTCCATTAATGCCCAGGCAGAAAAATAGTCCATTAAACACCATGAACAACCAAGTTGACAAGGGATTTCAGAAAGAAAGAGAAAAATCTCCATAAAATAAGTTTATAGACATAGAAATATGTGACTTAAATGACATAGAATTCAGGATGGTATTTCTGAAAAAAACTCAATGAGATCTGAAACAAATCATATCAACAATTTCAGGAACTGAAAAAACAACTAGATGAGTAGAATGAGTTCTTTAGTAAGGAGATTGAAACCTTAAAAAAGAACCGAATAGACCTTCTGGAGATAAAGAACACACTGCAAGAGTTGAAGAATGAAATAACATGCTGCGGAAATAGAGTCGATCAAACGGAGGAAAGGATCACTGATATCGAAGACAGAAATCTAGAAATAAAACAGAAGAATGAAGAGAAAAACCAAAGAATAAAAAATAATGAAAGAGAAATACAAGAAGTAGTTGATATCATCAGGAGAGGAAATATAAGAATAATGGAAATTCTCGAAGGTGAGGAAAAAGAGTAGGGATTAGAAAGCATTTTCAGATAAATAGTTGACGAGAATTTCCAAAATCTAAGGAATGAACTGGAGCTTGGTATTCAAGAAGTCAATAGAACATTCAATTATCTCAACCCAAAAAGGCATTCACCAACACACATTATATTAAAATTATCAAAATCAACAAAGACAAAGAATTCTCAGGGCAGACAGGGAAAAGAAGACAGTAACTTATAAAGGAAAACCCATCAGATTATCGTCAGATATCTCAGCACAAAATTTACAAACCAGATAGAAGTGGAATCGAATATTCAAACTATTAAAATAAAAGAACTACCAGCCAGAAATAATAGATCTAGCTAAGTTCTCCTTGAGATATGAAAGAGAAATAAAGAACTTTCCAGACATAGAAAAATTGAGAGAATTCTCCACTACAAGGTATGTACTACAAGAAATACTGAAAGGAGTAAGCTCACCTAAAGCAAGATGACACAAAAAAATACATAATTAGAAGTAAGGTGACTAGTAGGCTGATAAAAGCAGAGGGGTGCAACCCTTATTAGGAACAGAGCATTATAAGCTTAAAATAAGAAGAGGTAGACTATAGCAAGATAGTAATGAATATTCAGCATACAAAGGGACAAGTTGAGACAACAATGACTGAAAAGGGGAAGATTCAAAGATCTAAATTCGCAAAGGGGAATGGAGATAAGGCATCTGCAGAAGAAAAGGGACGACTGTGTGTGTGTGTGTGTGTGTGTGTGTGTGTGTATGTAGCAGTACTAATTTCAGATGAACTAGACTTCAAAATAAAAAAGGTAAAGATAGATACTGAGGGACACTTCATAATGATAAAGGGAATCATGCACCAAGAAGACATAATACTTATTAATATCCATGCTCCCAATCAGTAAGCCCAAAATATGTAAAGCAATTACTAACAGAACTAAAGGGAGAAACAAACCAAAACATTATTGTAGTAGGGGATCTAAATACCCCACTGTCGAATATGGACAAATCATCCAAACAAAAAACCAATAAGGAAATAACATCTTTAAATGATACATTAGACCAGCTGGACAGAGCCTTTCATCCCAAAACAGCTGCTTTTACGTTCTTCTGTAGTGCACATGGAACATTCTCAAGGATTAACCACATACTAGAACACAGAGATAGCTTCAACAAATATAAGAGAATTGAAATCATACCAACCACATTCTCTGATCATAATGCTTTGAAACTAGAGATCATCTGCAAAAAGAAAGTGGAAAAAATCATAAATACATAGAGATTAAACAACATACTACTGAATAATAACTGTATCAGAGAAGAAATAAAAAGAGAGATCCAGAGACACATAGAAACAAATGACAATGATAGTACAACATATCAAAAGTGGTCATAAGACGAAAGTTTATATCACTACAAAGTTCATATCACTACCTCCAAAAACAAGAACAAGTCCAAATAAACAACCTAATGCTTCATCTTAAAAAACTAGAAAAGGAAGAAGAAATGAAGCCGAAAGTCAGCAGAAGGAAAGAAATCATCAAAATTAGAGCAGAAACAAATGAAGTTAAAAACAAACCAAAAAAAAAAAAAAAAACCAGAAAAAATAAATGCAACAAAGAGCTGGTTCTTTGAGAAGATTAATAAAATTGACAAATCCTTGGCTAGACTCACTCACACACAAAAAAAGAAAGGACACAAACAAAATCAGGGGTGAAAGAGGGGAAATTACAACAAACACCACAGAAATACAAAAGATAATACAAGAATACTATGAAAAAGTATATAACACCAAATTTAATAACTTAGAAGAAATGGACCAGTATTTAGAAAAATACAATTTTCAAAGACTAAATGAAGAAGAACTGGAAAATCTAAATAGACTGATCAGCAGTATGAAAATTGAAACAATCATCAAAAACTTACCAGAAGATAAAAGTCCAGGACCAGATGGCTTCACCAGTAAATTCTACCAAACATTCAAAGAAGATTTAATACCTATTCTCCTCATACTCTTCTAAAAAATTGAAGAGGAAGCAATACTTCCCAACTCATTTTATGAGGACAATATTACCCTGATACCAAAACCAGGTAAAGATAATACAGAAAAAGAAAACTACAGACTGGTATCTCTCAGGAACACAGAATCAAAATCCTAAATAAGATCTGAGCGAACCAATATAGTAACATAAAAAAGATTAGACACAACGATCAGGTGGACTTCATGCCAGAGGCACAGGAATGGTTCAACGTATGAAAATCAATTAATGTGATACACTACATAACAAATTAAAAAATAAGAATTATATGATCATATCAATAGATGCAGAAAAAGCCTTCGACAAGATACTGCATCCATTTATAATAAAAAAACTTAACAAAATCAGTATAGAAGGAAAGTACATTAACATAATAAAAGTCATCTATGACAAACCCTCAGCCAACATCATACTTAATGGTGAAAAACTAAAAACCTCTCCTTTAAGATCAGAAACAAGGCAAGGCTGTCTACTATCATCACTGTTATTCAGTTTAACATTGGAGGTCCTAGCGAGTGCAATCAGGCAAGAGAAAGATACAAAATGCCTCCAAATAGGAAAAGAAGAAGTCAAACTGTCACTATTTGCAGATGACATGATTCTCTATATAGAAAACCCTAGATATTCCACAAAAACACTACTAGAAACAAGAAGCAACTACAGGAAATTTTCTGAATACAAAATCAATGTTCAAAATCTATTTGTTCCTATACTCTAATAATGAAGTGTCAGAAAAAGAAGTTGAAAAAAATAATTTCTTTTGCAATAGCAACAAAAAGAATATAATATCCAGGAATAAATCTAACGAAACATGTGAAGGACCTATATAATGAAAACTATAAGACCCTATTAAAAGAAATTGAAGAAAATACAAAGAAATGGAAAGATATTCCATGTTCTTGGACTGGAAGAATGAACATAGTTAAAATGACCATATTATCTAAAACATTATACAGATTTAATGCAGTCCCCATCAAAATCCCATTGGCATTTTTTAAAGAAATGGAACAAAAAATCATCAGATTTGTATGGGAGCACAAAAGATTCCGAACTGCCAAACCCATCCAGAGAAAAAAGAACAAGGCTGGAAGCATCACTCTATCAGACTTCAAATTATACTACAAAGTGACAGTAATCAACTCGGCATGGTATTGGCAGCAAAACAGACACACAGACCAGTGGAACAGAATTGAGAGTCCAGAAGTAAACCCATATTTATTTAGGCAAATAATTTTTGACAAGAAAGCCAAAACATTCAGTGGAGGAAGAAAAGCCTCTTCAATAAATGGTGCTGGGAAAACTGGAAGGCCACCTGCAAAAGAATGATACTAGACTGTTGTCTATCATCACACACTACAATTAACTCAAAATGGATTAAGGACCTGAATATAAGACCTGAAAAAATAAAATGCATAGAAGAAAACATAGGAACTAAACTCAAGAACCTTGGACTTAAAGAGGATTTTATGAATTTGATCTCAAAAGAAGGGAAGTAAAACCAAAAATAAATGAATGGGACTACATCAACTTAAAAAGCTTCTGCTCAGCAAAATAAATTGGCAACAAGGTAAAGAGACAGCCATCCAAATGGGAAAATACATTTGCAAGCAACGCTTTCAATAAGGGCCTATATCCAAAATACACAAAGAATGCATACAACTCAATAACAACAAAAAAACAAATGATCCCATCAAAAAATGAGCAGAGGACCTGAACAGAAACTTCTCCCTAGAGGACATACAAATGGCCAACAAATATATGAAAAGATGCCCAAAATCTCTAGCTTTTAGGGAAATGCAAATCAAAACCACAATGAAATACCATCTCATACCTGTTAGAATAGCTATAATTAACAGGACAAGTAATATCAAATGTTAGAGAGGATGTAGAGAAATAGGAACCCTCATACACTGCTGGCAGAACTGCAAATTGGTACAGCCACTATAGAAAACAGTACAGAGGTTCCTCAGAAAATTAAGAATTGATCTACCATATGATCCAGCAAATCCTCTACTGGGTATTTACCCCAAAGACTTGAAAACACATATCCGAAAAGATATTTGCACACCAATATTCATAGCAGCATTATTCACAGTAGTTAGGGCATAGAAGCAACCGAAGTGTCCTACAACAGATGATTGGATAAAGATATGGTACATACATACAATGGAATTTTACTAAGCCATAAGAAGAGATGAAATACTATTTGCAACAACATGGATGGATCTTGAAATAATCATACTAAGCGAAATAAGCCAGAAAAGGTTGAAAATCACATGATATCACTTACATGTGGGATATAAACCTAAAAGCAACAGATGAACAGGACAAACAGACAGAGACTCATGGACATGGACAATGGACTAGTGATTACCAGGAGGAGGGGGGAGGGAAAAAAAGTAAAAAAATAAAATGTTGAAAATTAAAAATATATATATATGTATATATATATAATGTGATCTCAATATTAGACAATTTCACAGTTTGGCCATAGTCAATCATATTAGTCTTCCAAATGACAAATTCTAAAAAGAAAAACAAATGAGTCTTGCAAATGAGGTAAAGTTAAGGAATCTCAGAATAAGCAACATGGACCTTTTGACTGAAGAGCATTCTCTTTCAATTTGTTTTATGTTACGCAACAATAAAATATCTGGTTTTGCGTACAGAACAGAAATGTTCTAAGAGGAAAAAAAGTGTGTGTGTGCGTGCGTGTGCATGTGCATGTGCGTGTGCGTGACCATTTATAATAACAGAGGACTGCTAAATTTTTTTGATTTTCTAACTTTGACTTCTCAGAAAACTAAGAGCATTCTCTGTAAACTAGGCACAGGTACATTAAGATCTTGAAACCGAATTCCAGTTTTTCATTTCTATGTGGTCTAATATGGGCAAAATAATTTTTATGGGTCAAATGCATCAATTATAAAAATAGAAGGTGATAGTATTAGGAACCCTCTGAGATCCATTGTAAGAAATAGCTTATTAGCAGTAGTGTAGAGCTTTGAAAATATAAAGTGTTTAATATAGTTAATCAACTGGGAAGCAGGTTCCTTCATTTATAATTAAACACTCTCTTTCAGTGAACAATTTATAGTAGTTCATGCAATGTTAATTTAAAGTCATTTCCTGCTACCAGTTAAAATTTCAAATGCTTAAAATCAATCTGCGATTAGGACCAGAGTATAACAGGGGTCCAATAGCACATAACAAGATTCTACAGAACTAAAGAAATTCCATGGAAAAAGAGAAATCCCTTTCCCCAAATGCAATTTCTTTGTCTGAATATTGAAAATCCCCTAACACCAGCCTGAGAGAACATAAGATTTAGCTTAATGCATCATAAATTGTGATGGATGAACCTCAAAAGGTACTTGTTTAGTCTTGCAATGCATGTAAAGAATTGGCATCACACTGAGCCTCTGTTCTGGATAATCAGTTTAGAAAACTGCAAAATAACCCAAAGCCCCCATTTTTTAATATTATGAGATGAGATGCAAACTTGGCCCACATTCACTTTAGACAGGTTACTCTTGAGGGCATTCTAAATTGCATTCACTTAAGTCTCTCTACATTGAGATTTACAAAGGTGCACTGTGAACAGAACAAAAGCCCTGTGTAAAAGCAAGGTCACTGCAAATATCTGGGTAGGGCTTGCTGCTGACCTTACCCTAGAGATAAAAGTGGAATTTTGCCTGTGAATGTCTACAATATTGAAGAAAACTGACATTATTTAAGATTTGATTACTTCTTCAGTTTATCCCTGAACAAGAGACCATTGACTTGGAGAAATCTAAGCTTATGGCTTCCAGGAATACAAGCTCGATGCAGATAAAGGCAAAGAGGAGGCTGTGAGATTGTATCTTGCTTATAGCTAGCTATAGACTTAAAACTGTAAAACACACTCATTGTTTGTTAAATGTTCCACAAACTATAAACACATAGTAGTTCTGAAAATGAATTGTCCACTCAAATGGCTAATATTGTAAACTGTAGACATTCTTGCTGCAAAGGGACAGGGGACAGGTGATGTTGAGATCAGCTGAAGCCTCATCTTCCCTTTTGCTTGTTCTGTCTAGATAACAGGTGTATTGACTTTGCTTGTTAAGCCCTATAAAAGTAAGGTTGCCCCTGAGCTCTGGGCCCAGATCTTCAGAGTGCTAGCTCTTCTGGGACCACCAGCGTAATAAACCTGAGTTCTTCAACTCTCCGAGTGGTGCTTGATTTCTTGACAGTCTTGTTTTGTAACATTTCTGCAACATTTCTGAAGGCCCCAGAGAGATTCCAATCACGCCAGCTCTAGAGCCACAGGACCGTTGGCTTGATCAGGCCAGGGCAGAGGGGCTCTGAGATGAACGAGGAGGCGCACCATATGATGAGTATTTTGGGTTCTCTTTCAGACTGGCGCACTGACTCCCAGGATGGTGAGCCCCCAACTGGACTCATAGGAGTGATGGACCAACTCACCAGGAACAGCCACAGGATAAAGTAAGGCCTATGGCCTCAGCTCCCTAGTCAGGTCCTGTCTGCAGATAGAAGAGGAGCTTAATCACCTCCTAGTGTTCAGTTAGAAGACATCAGGGTCTTCCAAGATGTGGAAGATATTAGGGTCTTCCCAGGGCAGGAACACATAGATCAGGGCCTTCCAAAAGTGGGGAGGCAATATTTTAACTTGATGTGTGAATGAGTGAGTGAATGGGTGGTCAGGTCAGTTTTATTCAGTCAGGTACGAATTTGTGACTCCACAGCTGGGCACCATTAAGGTCCCCTAAAGGTTACAAAGTCCAAGTGAGTTCACCCGTGTCTCCGTAGTGTATGACATATGGTCCAGGGTGTCATTGGACTAGCGTAAGTGACAAAGTTGAGTCTAATATGGCCAAGTGTCACCTAAGCTCCTTCAGGATTCAGCCAAATGAGCACCTGAGTGGTCTTCCTGGAGAAGTCACCCACCCTTGTTTGTCTTTGCATCACCGACACAGGGTGGGATACATGGACGGGTAGGGGGGCAATTAATTACTGATTCGGCTTAAGAATTGTCTATCTCCAAATGGCCCTTTTTGTCTAGGGGTTTTATATTGAATTATTTTCTTGAAATTTTGAGGTCTATTTTCCCCCTCTATTAGGAAGTTCCCTAAGGCAAATATGAGGGGAGATTCCTCTAAGCCAACTGTCTTAAATTGTATGTTGAGTAAAAACTTTTTCTAAAAAGGCTCCTAAGGAGATTACGGGATCAAGTTGACCCCAGGAAAACTTCATACTCTTTGTGAGCTTAAGTGGCCTGACCGACTCGGGAAAGAACAAGGAAGAGCCAGCAAAAGACAACAAATTTATTTTAGTCACCTGCTGTACAATCATTGAAATGGACCACATTCTAACAGCAGCCTGTCAGGAGGCAGATGAGGCCTTTGCTAGGAACCCCCAGGGCCATGCCTCTGGAACAGAGGTAGCTGATCCTGATTGGAATTATAATACCCAAGAGGGAATGGCTAGATGCACCAAGTTTCTAGAGGCCATCATAAGGGGAAAGAAGAAAAAAAAAGGACTAATGTAGACCCCAATACCCCTGCAGGGTTAGCTTTGTTAGGCCAGCATTTTATTAGCCAGTCAGCCCCTGATATCAGACATAAGCTTCAAAAGCTGCAAATGGGGCCACAGACTAACCAAATACTATATATGGCCTTCAGGGTCTATAATACTCAAGATCTGGGAGAAAAAGAGAACAAAATAAAGAAAAACGACGAGCCAGGATTATGACTGTCACAATTGGCCAGGCCCTTGGTACCCGACAAGCATCCTTAAGAGACCAGGGAATAAGGAGACATTGAGTTCTTGCTTAAAATGCAATAAAGCAGGACATTGGGCAAAGGACTGTACTGAAAAGCCCCCGAGTCCCTGATGCACATGCAAAGAAACCGGTACTAATCCCTGACATTGGAGAGCTGACTATCCACACTCCCAGAGAGGAGGGCGGCCAGCCAACACCCTCATAGCCCAGGTCCAGGAACTGTGTGACTGAAGAGGCCCAGTGCCATCCTCACCACCCCTAAGCTAGTGATGAATGTAGTCATCACTACCAAGAAACCCTAGATAATTCTGGACGTAATAGGTAAGAAAATTCAATTTCTTTTAGATACAGGGGCAACCTATTCTGTTCTCCCTGCATTTGCAGGATAACCCTTCTCACGAACTAAGATTATCATAGGAGTAGAAGGGGAAGGCAAGGTCAACCATTTTACTCCACCACTGACCTGCCAATTAAAAGATTAGATCTTTTAACAAGAGGTTTTAATAGTTCCAAGCTGCCCTGCTTCCTTGTTAGAACGGGATATTTTAACTAAGTTAGGAGCAATATTACAACTCAGGGGTGGACCCCCCAGACTTTCAATGCATCAATAATCAGCTAATATACCAGAAAACATTGACTAACAAGTTAATCGAGCGGCTTAGAATAATGGCAAGCCAAGACTGCTGCGCCAGTAAAAGTTCAGCTTCTATGTTCCTTCACCAAGACCCAGACTTATTAGCTGTCCCACTGATAGAAGCACCTTTTCAGAGATCTCGATAATCAGGAATTTTCTCCCCCTTCACCCTCGGACTCTGAAGGTGAAACGAGTTCTCTTGGGACCCCATCTATTTCATCACTCCCTGAGGAAACTAGTTATGCACCCTAAGAGAAGTTACAAATACTGATGATGGGGAAATGAGGGTATGTGCATGACCTCTGATCTATATATGTCTGTGTTATATGTAATATGGTGGTTCAGTTAAGAATACTAATTATGATGGAAAGAAAAATGATTTTGGTAACAGAAGGTATAACGTATGGAGATTTATTTTGAAGGGAATTGAAGGAAAGGTGTTTGTCTTAAAGTTGGTTATTTCTGAATGAGTGGGGAGAGACAAACTGAGGGAATGAGGAAAGTAGTAGAAAGTTTGTGAAGAAAAATACTGAGAGAAATTTTATGTGATTAAGCTAAACAAGATTGGAAATTCAAATGATTTCTTAGACTATTGGTTTACTACCGATGTTATAGAAAAGTTTTCTGAGTAGAAAACAAGGATTCTGTGCTTAATCAAAATCATTTGTGTTTTATGTTGGCTTAACCAGTTTTCTGAGACTAGAGAATATACTAACATTGGCCCAAAGTCTGAGGGCTAGACACTCCTTACTATACATTTCATAACTTGGTCTGTGCCCAATATTCAAAAGAAGCTCCAAAAGTTGAGGCCTAGACCCAAACCCCACAGGCTGCCTTGGTGCCAGAGGTCTTTAAGGTGTCCTATAACTGGGAAGTTCCTTGTCTAGGGACTGAGGTGGCACTTCAGCAGGAAACCCAAGACTCTGCCCTGATTAAGGCAGAAAGGGAAACAGCTCCATGAAACCTCAGTAGGCAAGGACTACGACCCTTCTCAGCAGGAAGCAGATATGGAAGAAGAGACCTCTTGTCCCTCAACATCCATACTAATAATAAGGGGGTTCATAGCTCTTAGAAAAGGGTTAGGCAGGAAAATTGGTTAGGGGTTTCCAGGTCTGCCTGCAAAGACACTGAGGTCATCCTTTCCTAGAAGGGGTATGGCCTAATCCACCAACAATTAAATGAGTCATGGGAGTCTTGGTCCAGAATATGGCGTTGGGGATTTTGGCTTCTCCCATTTGCAGGTCCTCTCCTCATTCTCTTCATAGCTCTCTTATTTGGTCTCTATATCCTGAACTGTCTCCTCACTCCTAGAGTCCATAAAGTTACAGATGGTTGTGACATCTGGACCACCCTTATACCAGCCCCTAGGCCAGGAAGATCAGAAGGTTGATGCCTTATAAGAATTTAAAGGGCATCAAAAGGGGGAAATGAAGAGGAATTTCTCACTCAAATGGCTAACATTGTAAACTGTAGACATTCTTGCCACATAGGGTGAAGGGATGGGTGACCTCGAGATCAACTGAAGTCTCACCTTTCTCTTTTCTTGTTCTGTCTAGATAATGGATGTATTGTTTTTGCTTGTTAAGCTATATAAAAGTAAGGTTACCCCTGAGCTCCGGGCCCAGATCTTCAGAGCGCTAGCTCTTCTGGGACCACCAGCGTAATAAACCTGAGTTCTCCAACTCTCCAAGTGGTGCTGCTTGATTTCTCACCAGTCTCATTTTGCAACATTTCTGCAACAATTCCATAAAAAAAAATAAAATTTGTAGATACAACAAAAAAAGTCATTAAATTCAATGGCATCAAAAGTTTTCTAAATTTTGATGAGAAAGCATCTCTTTTGGGATGAGGTATATCAGGTGTCAGCTTTAGAAACTCTGCGAAGAATCTATTTCAGAAAGAAGATGAGACACATGTACAGAATGACCAATGACCACCATCCCAAGTAGATAAACTAGCTAAAAATCTCCAAATATGTCTGCCACTTATAATCTCAGTAAGATTCCAGTCAACATGAAAAACTGGCAAAAATATTATGAAGAGGAATAGATCTAGAAATCATTAATAATGCAATTAGATAAAAAGTGATATTTTATTCACTTGTTCTCTGCTAAAGAAAATAAAAATATGTGAGTGAAAGAAGTATTTGTCAATCCCACTGGATGCCATTTGAGTAAACAGAAATATATCAGCAAAGCAATTTAAGAGATAATAAAGAAAGTATATATAATCTGTCTTATTATTAGATGCCTATCTTTCTCCTCTAAGGGGCTGTGAACACCCTGGCTGTGGGATCATGTCTTACTCTTCTTTATAGTCCTCAAATCCTGAACCTGGTTCCTTGCTATAGTTGGCATTCAATAGTTTTGGTCAAATTTAATTAAAATTGACATTTCAAAGCATTAACTTTATGAATTTCACTTGATCCCATTCAGTCTGATATATCCATGTTAACTCTGTTTTTGTTTGGTAGTCTTATGTTCTGAGATCTGTGGGGGGAAATAGGATAGAATAAAAAGAGATTTGATGTCCTTTAGGATTCAGGGGTTTTGTTGTAAGAGCAGAATAATACTTGATGAACAAACAGTAGTAATATAGAAATGTATGTGAATAAGTAGATTCTGTACCAAAAACCTCAGGAGACTTCATTCCATCACAGCCAGTGACTAGCTAATTATGTGTCATAGTCATATACTGTGTCAGGGACATCAGCTATCAAATGTGACAACTGTTACTCAGCTCTGCTTTGTAAAGGAGACTAAATTTTATGCAGAAGGGCTTGTGTACATGCTTTGCAGCTCAGCTGATAATCATTTCTAAGGAAAGATAGAAAGAAGAAAACTGGTATCTGAACACATATATCTTGTCTGAAATAGAATTCACCAAAACCTGTTTCAGAAAAAGATTAATAGAGATTATGTTAAAAGAAAGAACAAAGAAAGTTTGGATTGACTAAATGAGTAAGAGTTTCTTTTTCTGCAGAATTTTTCAGAGCTTTGAACATGCTAACATGCACACTGCAATACTCCTAAAAGGGCTGTTAGCATTTAACAAAAACACTTTATTTGTGGAACATATTTCAGGACTAGTATCCCACAGAATAAATTAAAAGAATCTATAAGTTGATGAGAATCATTGAAAAGACTCAAATTCGATTCCATTCTTGATTTTTTAGGCATTTCCATTGTGAGCATCTCTAAATAATAGACAAAATACAACTCTCTAGTGAAAATGAAATTTATGATTCAAAAACTAATGGAAAAGGAAAGTATTTCAATCTTTAAGTTAAATGTAACTAAGAATTTGTTGAAGTTATAAAACATAGTTCAAAGCCATCTAATAAACCTATCTGCATGAACGCAGTGCGTCTCTTTCCTTTCCCAACCATCATTTTGAAATTTTAATTTGTCAGTTTGTTCCTATCTTGCAAATGCACATTTTGAAATATGCAAATAGTATCAAAAAGGAATAAAATGCATTTGCAATTATTGATATAAGCTAGTAAGACAATCTAGTTGCTTGAGGAAAAAATAATATTTATTTATACCTTATGTTATATATAACACTTCAAGTGTTATTATAAGAAGTATTAAAGCTTCTAGAAGAAGGAGAGAAGTAGAAGTTGTGGGGGTCTTTATTTTTCTTATATACTATTAGATATTCTTATATTCACTTCCCTTTAACAACTCCAATTGCCAATCTATAGTCTGAATGAAAGTTTGTTAATAATTCAAGAACAACAACAACAAAAATCATTACACTCATTTCCTAAAAGTAATTTAAAATAGCATCCCTGATAATTTAGATGAAGAATTAGATTCAGAAAGGAAGTTGGGGTTCTATTTAATTATGAAGCATCAAGGCTCTATTTATTTTGTGAATTTACTCAAAGCTAATTACTGCAATTAATCATTCAAATTGTTTAAGCAAAGTATGGTGGAATTTTAATTGTCTTTTAAATGTCCTTGCTCTATTGAATAACTGCAGATAAATATTTTGGGTAGGAATTAAAGGAAGAAAGGATCTTTTAGATAAGTACAAATTTTGCTTTTTGAGTAAGCCCTTCCTTGAGAAGGTGGAAAAAGAAGTGGACTAAAATAATATTATTATCATCATTATTATTTTGCCATTCTTATCATTACAGCCCTGTCTTAAGTAAAGAAAAAATACATTTTGCTCATAAATTATTAGAGTGCTTATATAATGTCATAAATAAAAATGAGCATTTTTATAATGTGGCTACATGTAAATAGTATTTGACAGAGCACCAGTTATTTAAACAGAAGAATATTAATCAGTACAACCTACTGGCCCTATAATGTTAAAAATTTGTAGGTATTTTAAGCTTACCTTTTCTATCAAATTTAATAATATCGTTCACTATGAAAAATGAGAACGTGTCCAGGGTAAATTATATTTTTTATTAGTTTTTAAAGACTAGGACTAGAATAGCAATAACATGAGCTGCAGCTAAGAAAGGTCTGTGCTAAATATAGTTCCTTTGAAGTTCTTTTGAAAATAGTACATCCTTAATATTTATGGAATTGATTATGTGGCAGTGAAAACTGGATGAAAATAATGAGACTAACTGAAACTAAAAATCTTTCTTTACTTTTCTTGCTTTCCTTATTTTCTGTCTTAAAAGCTGTGGTGTTTCTCCTTTTTCCTGCCCGTCTGCTGACCTAATTGTACCCTGATGCCCTGCATTCTTTTGATTACCCACTTTCTTTAGAAATTGTAATATTTTCCCTCTCATATACTATTTACTCTCAGACAGAAAACTGTTTACATCATATCTAAACTTAGAATACTTTTCTTAACCCTGATTACTCTTCAAATTATTTGTAGTATATGTCTTAACAAAATAGTGAAACACCAGTTACCTCCCTTGTTGCATCATACACTCATTCACTTGGATGATTCACATACTGTTTTTCACCAGTGCTGTTCTGGCATTGAAGTCTCAAAGGTTAGCAATGACCTCTTAACCAGTTAATACAATAATATTTTCTATTTCTTCTCCATTTTTATATCAGATATATTTGGCACTTCATATCACTTTATATTATAGAGTCTTTCTTCTTGACAATCTCTTTTCCACTGGTTCTATGACTGGTAAAATATGAGATAATATTTAAGAAAATAAATAAATCAGTTAGCTCATTTACATTTCAATTGTCATCACTTGTCCTCTAGTTCATTTGAATTCTGTCATTCAAACAGTAGTTGTAAAGTCAGCATTTGTTGAGAAGAAAAGGGTTTTGGTAAATTATTTTGCCATAGTTGCAGACCATGGAGTTTTCTTTAATCTTTTACCTTCCATTTTGCTACCTATGTTTGGGGACATGAGATCCTTGTTTGTTTATTTTTGTTTTTGTTTTTTTCTTTCCGGAAACATAAAACCTTGTGAATAGATCCATGCACATTTCAATTTAAAATAATAGTCAAATTATTTAAATACATTACTTCATTTTAACATTAAAGAACATGAAGATAAACAAGATATATTGAGTGACCACATGAAAATTGTCTCTATTCACTAGGAATTTATATAAATTATCTTAACCAGCTTATTTTACCACGTAAGAAGTTGAAGAGTCAATATCATTGACAAGATCGACAAACACTCCCCTCAGCATGACTAAATGTTAGACAAGTGTCTTCCTAATTCCCTTTCTCATAGCATTTACTTTCAGAAAAATTTGAAATTGTAAATTCTTTCTCTTCTCCTTAGAAATGCAAATCTTTTACAAGCCTGAATATCTTGAGAACTGTCTCAAGGCACTGGGAGAAAGTAATCATTGAAGGAGATGTGAGTCTATCTTCCAGTCACTATAGGAGGGTGGAACCTAACTCTGAAAAGTATAAAGACCTCTTAGTAAGCACAGGTAACTTAATTACACTGACCAACCATTTTCCTAATATTTTCCAGTAGTTTACCATTAGCTTACCCCCCGCCCCATTTTAAAATCCTCCTGCCTTTTAATTTAGCAGAGTTGCATTTAATCTCTCCCTTCTATTGCAATAGTCTGGACCCATACTACAAGTCTTGAATATAATCTCCTTTGCTGCTTTGTAACATGTCTGATGTAACTTTTCTTTCACATCATCAAATTTAGTCTTGTGTATTATTGAAATAGATGAAAGTAGGATTAATCTAGGAAATTCACTGCTGCCAAACTTCAAACACCAAAGGAAGTAATGCTTATGGTTACAACACACAAAATAGTATATTTGCTCAAAGTTGAAATGTCACGTGAGTACAAGTGTATTTGAGAGTTAAAGAGGTTAATTTAATCCCTTTATAAAGATATGCTTTCTCCAAAGTGGTAAACCCTACCTAATCTTTAATGCCTTGTAGGTCTAGAGCTTCTGATAATAGACCACAGGACAAGGATCTGGATTTGTGGGTTACCAGCAGATGACAGGACTGCTAAAATGAGGTGTGGAAAGACTAACTCTAAAATGAAATAACTTTAATATATATGTTATAAAGATAAATGTAATATTTCTTTTTAAAAAGGATTCCTTAGAGCAGATTTTAGAAATACATATTATAGTTTCTTCATTCTTTTTAATAAAAAAAATTGTGGCAAATAAGCAAATAAAATAAGGTCAAAATGATGGTGGCATAGAAGTGTTTGTATATTCTGTACTATTGGTAGTTGGGCCATAAAGTGATTCTGATTTTTACAGGAACAAAGGCAAAGAGGGAATTATTTCATATTTCACAGTATGTGTGAGTTAAAAATAAAAATACTCTAACTACACAAACAAACAAAAAATACAATAGCTATTCCTGGTTCAGGTATGAGTGGAAATTTTCTTCTGAACTTGCATAAATGAGAAACACAATGAGCAACGTTTTTAACCACATCCAATGGTGATCATAACAATGTAATTCACAAGACTAGTTGTTAATCTGTCCCTCAAAATGAGTTAGTTACAGCAATTTTATATAGGGACCAGAAGAGTATTGTTCAAATGTGCAGGCGTTCAGACTCAATTCAAAGATAAATCCAAAGATAGTGTCTTGGTAAGTATTGAACAGGAGTAAATACAAGTTTATATTCTATGAGAATGATCCAAGGAGGTTGTTATCAGTGGTTCTGGTGGTGGCAGTGTGCATTATATTTCAGTTATGTAAAAATATATACTTTAAGTGTTAACTTAAAGTAACAATCACATACTCTTAGAAAGGAGAAAAGAAAAAGTAGAACCCAGGCTCTATAAAGAGGTAAAGAGAAGAATACTTGTGGACAGGGACAAGATAGGTAGGTCTAGGTGGTACCAGTGTTCAGTGAAAATACAACTTTAAAAATAAAAAAAAAAATGTTGATCACCTTAAGTAAAGAGATGGTTTTACAATACATTCCATGTTACATCAACTGTTCACATTGCTTAGAGAGTTGTTGGATATAAGCCAGTTTGGTGAAGGACATATTTTCCAGAAACAATGGCTTTTGTTTTGAGAGAGTTAATCTGAACTATTCCTTAAAGGAAATATTAGATAATAAAGCCAGTAACCCATTAAAATTATTTGTAATATTTGAAATTATAACCAAGACATTTATAGTTTAGAGCAGTAGTTTTCTAAGTGTGGAATCTGGACCACCACCAACAAATAACCTGGGGACCTGTAAAAAATGCAAATTCTTGGGTACCACCTCACACTAAACCTATAATTTCTTGTAGTAGGACCCAGCCATCTGCATTTTAACAAACCCATTGGGTGATGTTGATGTACTTTCATGTATGAGAACCACTGTATCACAAAACAGTTTTCTATCCATCCTCTAGAAATGCAAAGCCAGAAGAGAATGATGCAAACTATTACCTCATCCAGAAGGATTATTAAATTATTAAAGAACATGTTAAAAAGTGGCTACAACATATATATTTACAAGACCCTCAAAAAACTGTTTATCCTATTATAACACTTGAAATATTAAGAAATAGCTTTATAAGTATAAATAATAAAATGGTGTAAATTGACCTCATACAGCTTAATAGATAACTACTTCCTTTCGACATACCCAAAGCCTGAGGAAAGTTCCACAAAAGCACTCGTTATTTCTAGATTTCTTCAAAAAGAGGTAAAGACTTTAAGAATGGCCAATATATTAAGTACCTTAAGGTAACTCTTTTTTACCTAAGAAATTCTAACTCTCAAGATATTAAGAATATAGCCAGCCCTCATTTAGGGAAAATCTAAAACAAATTAATATGTCCATAATTTGAGATTGAGAGATTCAGAATCTATCAACTTCCTTCTGAGAGCCAATGACTTCCTGAGGAGACAATATAACAGTGAAAAGTAAGATTTCTATGGTCAGATTGTCTGGGTTCTAATATAATTCCATCCCTTATTAGCTGTGTAACTTGTACAATTTATTCAGTCTCTCAAACCTATAAAATGAAGACAATAATAAAATTGACCCATGAAGCTCCGAGTATGCCAATGCCAACACAGAGCAAGCAAAAAAATAGATGCCAGCTGTTTTCTATTCATTGTTTCCCTGAGAGGTGACAACATATCAACCACTATGCTTGCTGTTAAAGGCATCAACATGAAGAGCCTAGTGGTGGAGAAACGCATAAAAATAAATCATTTTCTTTACAGTGCAATAAGGATAAGAGTTGAAAGTACTAGGTATTATAAAAGGGAATACTTAAAAAACAACAAATAAACAACAGAAACAAATTAGCTACTGTGAAAGAGGCAGGGAAAGCCCGAGAATTAAGGGGAACTGGAAGACAGAGTTGAAGATGCTGAAAAGCCATCCAGAGAGTGGTAGCATCATGGTATGTGAAACAGAGATTTTTATTGTATTAACAATTAGTTCTATTTCAGCTTTTACTAACTCTAGTACATCCCTTCATGATTCTACAAAAGTAGTTCTCTGTGTTTTAACCATTCATTTCCATTCCCCTCCTGTCTCTGAGGATGTAAGTTTCCTGTTGTTTTCAGGGCTAACTTCTTAAATGGAGCTCCTGATCTCAGCTCCTACTCTACACAGGGAATATCACACACCATTGATCCTCTCCTGACGTTTTCTTTTAAATTCTCCCTTACAATGAGGTCTTTGCCATGCATCTATAAACATGACAAAAATCTCCTTATAAATTAAAACAAAGCAACAACAGCTAACTAAAGGTTTCCCTCGACTTCATTTTTTCCTGGAGCTACTTCTTATTCACTCCTTTTTTGCTTTCTCACTGTCAAAACATTAATATACAAGCCATTCATCTTTGACCTCTTCCAAATTCGTTTTGATTTCCTCCAGTAACAGAACTTTAAACAATCATCAGCGAGGACATGTACCAAGGAGCTGCAGCAGAGCCCACTCTACCTGCTGCATTTGCTGTGTGTAACTTGTCCTGACCTTTTGCTTCTAGTTCCCAGACTGACTCTATTTACACTTCCTTTGTTCTGAGTCCAGGTTCTTCTTTTCTCTGTTTTCTCTATCACATTCACAATTTGTATTTACATCCATAGTTTCTCTCTCAATACAGATGTAACCTTAATAAAACTCTGGCCCCACTTCTCTCAGTTACTTATTTCTAGTCGCCTGCAATTTCTAAGTGATGCAGCACTTCAGAGCCTATGTGCTTCAAAACTTCTTGTATCTCCATTTTAAAGGAATAGATGGATTTTTCCCTTCCATTGTTCATAGCACCTCTTCTATATAAATGATCTTTTCCCCTTTGACCTTTATTGTTTGCAGCCTCCAAGAATTTGCCATTGCCATTGCATTCACTTGGTGTGACACCTTTTTCATGGTGTATGTCCAAGTCCAACACAATAACTGATGCTGAGATCCAATTGTCACCTCTTTCATAATGTTCTCCAATTCATGAAGTTAGATCAAATAAGTGCTACTATTGTATACCTGCCGTAAAACCCTCTTCAACATAATTGTTTTCTTTTTTGTTATTTTTCTATTATAGTTGACATTCAGTATTACTTTATATTAGTTTCAGATGTACGACATAGTGATTAGACACTTATATAGCTTACAAAGTGATCCCCCGATTAGTCTAGTACTCACTTGGTACTATATACAGTTATTACACTATTATTGACTACTTCCCTGTGTTGTAATTGACAATTTTGTAAAACCAATTTGTAATTCTTGATCTCATCACCATTTTCACCCACCCCTCTAGCCCTGCTTCCATATACTAACCATCTCTATTTACAAGTCTGTTTTTCTGTTTCGTTTATTTTATTCCTTAGATTCCATATATAAATGAAATCATATGAAATTTGTCTTTTTCTGTCTGACTTACTTCACATAGCATAATACCCTCTAGGTCCGTTCATGTGGTTGCAAGTAATAATATTTCATTTTTTATGCCTGAGTAATATTCCATTGTATATATGTACTACTTCTTCATCCAATCACCTATTAATGACCATGTAGATTGCTTCCATGTATTGGCTATTATAAATGGCACTGCAGTGAACATAGGATTGCATATATCTTTTTGAATTATTGTTTTGGTTTGCTTAAGATAAATAATCAGAAGTAGAATTTCTAAGTCATAAGGTAGTTCTATTTTTAATTTTTTAAGGAATCTACAAACTGTTTTCCATAGTGGCTCTACCAATTTGCAATCCCACAAACATTGCACAAGGGTTCCCTGTTTTCCATATCCTCGCCAACACTTGTGTTTTTGATTTATTGATGATAGCCATTCTGATGGGTGTGAGGTGACATCTCATTGTGGTTTTAATTTGCATTTCTCTGATGATTAGTGATGTTGAGCATCTTTTCATGTGTCTATTGGCCATTGGTATATCCTCTTTGGAGAAATGACTATTCAGATCTTTTGCCCATTTTTTAATTTGATCATTTGTTTTTTGGTGTTGAGTTGTATGAGTTCTTTATAAATTTTGAATAGTAACCCCCTGTCAGATGGATCATTGGCAAATTTCTTCTTCCATTCAGTAAGTTGTCTTTATGTTTTGTTGATAGTTTCCTTTTCTGTGAAAAACCTTTTTAGTTTGATGTAGTCCCATTTGTTTATATATTTTTTGTTTGTTTTTCTTGCCTGTGGAGATACATCAGAAAATATTACTAAGAGCAATGCCAGAGCGTTTTCTGCCTATGGTATCTTCTATGAGTTTTATGCTTTCAGATATTACATTTAAGTCTTTAATCCATTATGAATTTATTCTTAAATATGGTGTAAGAAAGTGGTTTAGTTTCTTTTTTTTTCATGTATCTGTCCAGTTTTCCTAACACCATTTATTGAAGAAATTGTTTTTATCTCATTGTATATTCTTGGCTCCTTTATCATAGATTAAATGACCACATAGGTATGGATTTATTTTTGTGCTCTCTATTCTGTTGCATTAATTTATATGTCTGTCTTTATGGTAGTACCATGCTGTTTTGATTACTATAGTCTTATAGTATAGATTGATATCACATAGTGTGATACCTTTAACTTTGTTCTTTTTCAAGACTGCCATGGCTATTCAGGGTCTTTCATGGCTTCATATAAATTTTCGGATAATTTGTTTTAGTTCTCTGAAAAATGCCATTTGTATTTTGATAGGTATTGCACTGGATCAATAGATTGGTTTGGGTAGTATGGACATTTTAACAATGTTAATTCTTCCTATCTATGAGTATAGTATATGTTTCCATTTATTTGTATCTTCTTCAATTTCTTTCTTCAAGGACTTATAATTTTCCAAGTACTGGTCTTTTACCTCCTTGGTGAAATTTATTCCTAAGTATTTTTTTAATGCAATTGTAAATGAGATTGTTTTCTTAATTTCTCTTTCTGATAGTTCATTATTGGTATATAGAAAATACAACCAATTTCTGAACATTAATTTTATTTCCTACTACTTTACTGAATTTATTTATCAGTTCTAACTTTTTTTTTGATGAAATATTTATTGTCTCTAAATAGTATCATGTCATTTGCAAATAATGACAATTTTACATTCTTCTTTCCAATTTGGTTGCCTTTTATTTCTTTTTCTTGTCTGATTGGAATGGCTAGAACTTCCAATGCTATGTTGACATTCTTGTCTTGTTTCTGATCTTAAGGAAAACACTTTTAGCTTTTTCCCATGGAATATGATGTTAGCTGTGGGTTTATTGTATATGGCCTTCATTGTGTTGAGGTATGTTCCCTTTGTTCCCACTTTACTGAGAGCTTTTATTATACATGGGTGCTATATTTTCTTGAACGCTTTTCTGCATCTATAATCATATGATTTTTATCTTCCAATTGTTTAATGTGGTGTATCACATTTCTTGTGTAGAAAAAAAATGTGCATCTCACTGACAATGTTAAATTGATCTTACATAAACACACTCTTTGAAGCTAGAGAAAATCTGACTGGTTTTCATTGAGAAAATAAAATATAAAAACTGTTCTTGTAGTTATTTCTAAACAGAACTTGTCTCTAATCCTAATGTAACAGGAATGTATACATAAATTGGATTTGTTAAATAAATCTTCAGCTCACAACTGTTTGAGAATGATGTCAACATCACATGTAGCAATGCAACATTTTCTAGGATTTTCAGCAATTGAGAATTACTATATTTTATAAATAGAAATACCACTACTTAAAACAAAATGCTATAAATAGAATGCTATTTGTTTCCAAAGACTATTGATATACTAGAGTGATGCAAAAATAATAATAAAAGTGACATATCTCATGGCAAACTTTGGGGGTAGGGTTAAGACTATAATCCATGAGTTATCCCAGGGTAAATGCTGCAGCCACAAGCAATGCTGGGGAGTATTCTCAGGGAAAACAGGAAATGGGTTAATTGATTTGAACCAACCTTACATTCCAGGAATAAATCTAACTCAATTAGTGTATAATCTTTTTAATCTATTCCTGAATTTGGTTAGCTAAACTTTTGCTGAGGATTTTTGCATCTATGTTCATCAGGGATATGACCTATAATTTTATTTTTTTGTAATGTCTTTGGTTTTGAAACTAGGGTAATGGTGGCTTTATAGAATGAACATGGGAGCTTTCCTTCCTCTTAAACTTTTTGGAATAATTTAAGAAAAATAGATGTTAATTCTTCTTTGAATGTTTGGTAAAATTCACCTGTAAAGTCATTCAGTCTAGGACTTTTTTGGGGGAGTTTTTTCATTACTGATTCAATTTCATTAGTAGTAATTAGTAGGTTCAGATTTTATTTCTTTTTGATTCAGTCTTGGAAGATTGTTATGTTTCTAGGAATGTATCCATTTCATTCAGATTGTCCAATTTTTTGACATATAATTGCTTGTATTTTCTTATAACCTTTTGGATTTCTTTGGAGTCAGTTGTTACTTTTTTCATTTCTGATTTTATTTATTTGAGTCCTCTTTTTTTCTTGATGAGTCTATTAAGGGTTTATCAATTTTGTTCATCTTTTCGAAGAATCAGCTCTTGGTTTTTTGTTGATATTTTCTATTATTTTTTAGACTATTTTGTTTATTTCTGCTCTGTTCTATATTATTTCTTTCCCTTTAATCACTTTAGGCTTTGTTTGCTGTTCTCTTCCTAGTTCCTTTAGGTGTAAGGTTAAATTGCTTACTTGAGATTTTTCTTGTTTCTTGAAGTAGGCCTGTATTGCTATAAGTTTCCCTCTTAGGACTGCTTTCACTGTGTACCATAGATTTTGGGTTGCTGTGTGTCATTTTTATTTGTCTCAAAGTATCTTTTGATGAGGCGGGATCTCAAGTTGTCATTAGGATAGGGCAAGTGGTGCTCCTCAGATTGATATAGATTCAGATTTTTTGTCAGTGCTAAGCCTGTAGCCACTAGCAAAAGTCTCAGCTCACACTGAGGTCAGTAGCTGTCCATCTTGGGTCCACAGACCCTTGAGATTTGTTTAAGAAATACTGCAGTTAGGGCCAGGACTGGTTGCCCACCACCAAAATTGTCTCTTAAGGTGCAAGAGCCAAGGCCTGTTTATTTCTGCCCTTGAAACCTCCTGCTGAGAGCGTGGGATGGGGCTGGTTGCCCTGTACCTACTCAAAATTGTCCTGGGAAATTTCTGAGTTGGTGGGGCAGGGTCTCAAAGTCACAGGGGTGGAGCAAGCAGATCTCACCAGGCCAACACAGACTCAGATTTGGCTGTATAGGAGGAGGGTTCAACAAAGGGACAATGGAGGCCATGCCTCCAGTCCTTGCCCTGAAGCCATACAATTCAGTTTTCCCTTGTATATCTCTGGTACCTACTAAGCTTTTGTCCCTATGATGAAGCCCAGTGTGAATCCCTGCAAATGAATGATTCTCTGTGTGAGTCCTTTAAAGGGATATCCAGGTTTCCAACTGCCTTCTGTTTTACCTGGACAGCTAGATAGAATCTCCACTGATTTTCACAGCCAGATTTTGCTGGGATTCTTCTTCCTGATGCCAGAACCCTGGTCCCAGTGTGGAGCTGAGCCTCCTCGCTGCTACAGAGGACCTGCATGGCAGAGATATCCCCCCTAATGCTCAACCACCACACATGCGTGTGGGACCAGCCTACTTTGTGTCTCTGCCCCTCCTACCAGTATCGATGTGGTCTCTACTTATTTCTCCAGTTATAAAGTTCTGTTCAGCTAATCTTTAGGTGGTTCTCCAGGTTACTGTTTCATAATTTAGTTTCAATTTTAATCTGGTCATAGAAGTAGGCATGCACACTGTTTACCCACCCTGCCATCTTGACTGGAACTGGCTTCCATGCAATTGGTTTTCAAAATATTTTTTATTCTTTCTACTCACAGAATCTTCAACACACAACAGAAGTTTTTCATATTGCTGTCTTCCTAAGCACACTCCTTTGCATGGTAACCTACACTTAGGTTGGTGATACGGAAGAACAAATACGATAGGCAAACATGTAAAATTTTTTGTCATTGGGGACATACCTGAAGCCATTTCCAAGTAGTTATCATATTGATTGTTGTCACCTAATTGTTAACTTAAACAAATATAGTAAATTTTTAAAATTATTTTTATTTTAAGAAGTTGTTTGATGAATAAATTTAAAAAGCAACTGGTTTATTGTTGTTTATACCCACAGATTTAAATACCACAGTAGCCCCCAATGATAACGATGGAGTTTAGGTTTTTACATCTCTATATTATCTCCTCATATCAAACTAAACTTAATTTGTGACCCTCTAGAAATGATCAGTGTTAAAATAAATCATTATCAAATATCAACATAAAATATATAAACTTAATTAGCAAATGAAACTAGGCAGAAAAACTGATTTTTACTCAATAAAATATTTGTCAAGCAAATAGATTATTCCTTCTTTCACATGTAGATGTCAGTTAGTGATGTTGCCTGATAAATACCACATGCCTTTTGTGAACTCAAAATTTTATAGCCTCTTATCGCAGAATATCTTTCTTAATTTAATTATTACAAATGATTGGTCATTCTGAGAAGCACTTAACAGAAAAAAAATTAATACTCTGTAACAGAAATTCTCTAGATATTTTGGAAACATTTTTTAAAATCTAAAATGTGGAGCCATGAAATATATACCATACACAATATTTTTCACTGATATCCATAATTCCTTAAAATTTAAAATAAAATGTATTTCTTATGATATGTATTTCTTACATTTTCCCACACATACATGGCCACATATAACTTTGTGAACTCTCAGTCAGGTTAGACGAAAATGTATAAATGTGGCTGCTAAAAGTAGCATGGCATGGTTTACCAAAGTAGGACATATTTCAACATGTTTGTGTATGTGCATGTGTATATTCATACACATATGTCTGTATATGTAGTATGCCTGACAATTAGCTCTTTTATTGTAATGTAAATGCATAACAGTAAGCTTTTGATTGCCATTTTTGAAGATATCCATTTCAAATAAACACAGTTCCAGCTACACAATTAAATAAAGAGCCAGGCTACTCAACCCATGAAGATCTCTCTCTCTCTCTCTCTCTCTCTTTTTTTTTTGAGCTCTAGTTAACCTAGGAAACTGATCATTTGACTGACCAGTTGCTTTTCTCTTCTCATGCTTTAATTCTCTCTCTTATGTTTTAAATTCACCAATATAAAGTAAATTAACAAAACTCTAGGCACCCCACCCTCAAGTTCAATAAAGGCAGAATCCCAGGTCCACCCTCATTCTCCCTCTCTCTTTATGCTTTTCCTGATTTGCTACTCTATCTCTTTCATGAAAAGTATATGTGAGCTTTACCATATGGTTTTCTTTTGTATTATCTCAATTCTTAGTTGTGTCCTTTTGGGTTCTTTTGTACAGGCGTAATGATACTTTGCACATTCTGTGTAATGGTACTTAACATAAGTCAGAGCTGCTGCTCATTAACTTATACCTTGCCATATTCTAAAAAGGAATTAAGGGACTTTCACATTTATTTTTAATTATCACATCTTGTAATAAAAGACCAAAGAAATTATGATAAAATCAAGTTAGGAAAATAAGAAAAAGCCTGAAGTAAATTTGATATGGACAAAAAAATACAATAAATGTCTATATATTTATTTGATAGAAACAAGTCAGAGATTATGTACTAAATATTCCAGTGACCAAAATAATGAGGAAGACATGATCAGTTATAAAAACTGACAGTATTTGTAGAGTAATAGCAAAATAGCATATAAAAGAAGTACAATCATTACTATGGTACTAAAAAAAAAAAAGGTACAAGATAAAGCAATGAACAATTTTTTACAGCAAATAGTTTATAATTTTGGAAGACAATTTATTTAAAAAATTTCTCAGTCTAGGCTTCAAACATCAGGCCAAGGGGAATTTAGCAAAGAAGATTCTACTTGTGAGGCATAAGGCAGCATGAAATGATATGTCAAATTAGGGACAGATTTTAGAGCACTGAGAACAGGGGTTCTTAACTAAAAGTAAGCATTGGTTATCACCTCACACCTGTCAGAATGGCTATCATCAATAAATCAAAGAACAAGTGTCAGCGAGGATGTGGAGAAAAGGGAACTCTCATATACTATTGGTGAGATTGCAAATTGGTACAGCCACGATTCAAAAAAGTCTGGAGTTTCCTCAAAAACTTAAAAATGGATATACTTTTTGATCCAGCAATCATACTTCTGGGTATTTATCCAAAGAAAACCAAAACAATAATTCATAAAGATCCCTACATTCCTGGTCGCACAATTTATAATAGCCAAGATATGGAAGCAGCCTAAATCAGATGATCAGATAAAGAAGTTATATTTCACATATGCAATGAAATATTACTCAGCCATTAAAAAAATGAAATCCTACCATTTGCAAAAATATGGAGGTTATTATGTTGAATGAAATAAGTCAGACAGAGAAAGATAAATACCATATGCTTTCACTTATATGTGGAATCTAAGGAACAAAAAGAAAAAACTAATCAAAAACAGACTCACAAATAGAGAGGACAATCTGGTGATGGCCAGAGGTGAGGGGTTTGGGGAGATAAGAGAAAGGAGTGAAGGGTTAAAGAAGTACAAATTAGTAGTTGATAGATGGTCGAGGGGATGGGGAGCATGGCATAGGGAATGAAGCCAGCATTAATGTAATGGCTAGGTGTAGAGCTAGAGGAAAGAAAGAGCAATCAGGGGGATCGTTTCATAAACCATATCAATGTCTAATAAATGTACTGTATACTTGAAACTTATATTAAAATATTTTTTTTAAAAAAAGTAGTTATCATAATCAGTGGCTGAGACATATTCCAGTGTTTCCTACAGAGCCATCTGCTTCAACAGTCAGCAAAGCCGACATGGTCTCCTGTAAAACTATGGAGCTTTAAATTCATTGCAAACAGATTACCTTAAGGTAGCACAGAATAGTGCTGACACAAATTCCTTATCGTAGTGACATATAAAAAGAAAATGTACATAAAAATATTTAAAATATAAATCCAATTTACATGTTAGAACAGTACAATCCACAACCTAAGTTTCTATTTGTCTGTTCTCAAATATTGAAGGACATTGAAACATGAGATAACTTCACACATATTTTTTTCCTGAGGAAAATAAAATAATCTTTCAAAGGTAAATTTTGGAAAGAAATGTTGACTACTCAGCATGGCAAATATGTGACATTTTCATTTTTACTTTTTCAGATATTTTGGCTATTATTATACATTAATCCTAATAGTCTTTCCCATCCAGGCTGGATAACACCTCAAAATCATTTAGGAAATAGTTCTATAGGCAGTCACTAATATTAATTTGATCAGCATTTGGTATACATGAGAAGATCTTTCTGAAAGTCAACACAGTTACTTTATCTTCACTTGACAGAAATGTTTCTTAATGAAAGATCCTGTATAATTTGTGGATTATTTGGGTAACTTTTTCAGCCATTTAAAGAAGGCACAAATCAGGATAATAACTGAAAAATTGTGTTGATAATGTATCATTATTATATTGAGAGATGCACAAACTACTAACTGCTCCAAAGAACTAAGCCACACATTTAATTCTGACCTTGATTCTAAAATTTCTGTTTGCTAAATTGAGACGAATTCAAGCATTGATGAAATTTCATTACTTCAACCTTCTAGATAGCAGAATAAATAAGCATAGAATTATGTTTTTATTAAGTATACCTTCATTCTGAACACTATTTGAGGTAGAACCTGGCATGAAAATGAAATATGAAAAATACAGATAATTTTTGATAGCACTATTTTAAATTTGGTAATTAAGTTTAGTAACAAGGACAGCCAAATTATCTGTCCCTTTGCACTCAGTTTTACTACAGAAAACATTAACTGAATCCAAACTTCAGTAATGCTGATAATAAATAGCCTCAGGCCATGTTAACAAAAAACGAATGCTGTCAAATGTACTATGTTATTTGGGTTAGCAGTTGTTTTTCTCCAAGTCTCTATTTGTAGTTTACCTAGAATTCAATAAATTAGAATAAAGGAACTATAAAACGGTGAAAGTCAATTACACAATTCAGGCATTAGAGGAACCTGGTCTCTGTCATCACATACAGGAAAGAAAAAATGATTCTAAAACAAAGCTGAACATACTACTGACTAAAAATAGTAAAAATAACTATTTATATTACACTTATGCTTAATTCAATGATTTCTGGTTGAAGAGATGTCTGTTCTATTTATATAGCAACTGGTTTATTTGGAGACACAGGATCAGATCAATTTTCTTCCACAGAGGTTTGGAGTAGTTTTATTTCAAAGAAAAAGTGGTTAAGTGGTTATATCCCTTAAATGTATGTATTTCCAAAGGTTCATTTCCAGGTCGTGTATACTACATTGCCTTTATTCTATAGATGATGAAACAGAAGCACAGAACAATTTACTAAAAAGATATTTATAAGTGTCAAACTCAGAAAAATAAAATATTTTCAAGTCAAGTAACATTTAGAATATTATTTCATAAAACACTTCATAAAAATATATTACTCATGGGTTAATGCAATCTCTAAGCTTATATATCGTTTGTGCATTTGGGTTTTCTTTCTACAAGGTTAGGAAAATCAGGCAGAGAATTTGAGCACAAAGTGCTTTTAGAGAAAAAAAACACAAATTTATTCAGCAAGGGACTCTCATTGTGAACTTATTTTTGCAAATGCTGTGTTCCTTAAATAAAATGGTTGAATTACAAATAATTCTATATCATATTTAATGTTAACTATGAACAGTTCCTAAATTACCACTGAAAAAATACAATTCATTAACATATTTTAGTGATTAGTGCCTGCAATTAAGACATACCCAATTAGGCAAGAAAACCTATAAATTTATTGCTCAATTTAAATTTTTCATTATTTGTTTTTATTATTTGCTTTATCGAGCCACTTGCCAATTATTGTTTCTGTCCTGCTGATCATTTATATTGTGAAATTGTGCTACTATTAGCATCTTTACCATGTACATACATCAGATCGTGAATCTGATCATATTGTATTACATTTTTGCTCCTAAAAACTGAACTGATAACAAAGATTTCCTTTATTGTAGGAGTTTAACGAGCATCAAATTTATGGCAAAAAAAAAAAAAATGAGCAAACCTAAGGTACTCAGTTATTTTCTATTTTAATTGTTTATGATGTTTGAGTTTTCTGTGTTCTATCCTGATTGTTTTTCAAATATTTAAATATAAATTTAGTCTATATTGCTACAAATATGTTATTGTTGAAAGTATATTGAATCAGATTTCTGTTTCTGACTTTCCTGGGTTTGCTTGCAGCTGACCATCACTCGGACAAAAAAAATTAGAAAAGTAAATAAAATTTATCATAAGTCCTTTTTAAAAGCATCAGATATCAACTCAGGCAATCTGAACTTGAGGGGGCAAGATCTCAGAAAAGGAGAAAAAATAGGTGAGCTAACATACTCTAGCCACTCTTCTTTCAAGTCATTTGCTTACAGCAGGAAGCTGAATATCTAAGCAAAAGACTTTAGGGAATAGCCCAGAATGCTTCATTGGGAGCTTTGAAGAGCATACCCTAGGAGTGGGGCAAATAGGACAGTATTACTAACATAACTTTGAATTTGCTCAGTCCCTGATTAAACAAGGCAATAAAATGACACTATCTGCCTGGCAAAATATTAAAAAATATATATATATTTCTGAAGAAAACATAATCTTGAGCTCATTTTACTATAAAATAAATGGCATTCAATAAAAACTGAAGCTTGTCAAAAGACAGGACAAAGTAAAATAGAAGAATAACAGCAGATCGTAGACGACCAAGAGTTCTGATAAAAATGCTAAAGTAGCTATGATTTAGAGCTCAACAAAATAAGATAAAACTTTGAGAAAAGGTAAATGAAAAGATGGAAATTTTCACTAGATAATTGCAAACTATAAAACTAAATCAACTGTAAATTTTCAATAAAAATATAAAATAAATTAAATTAATGACAGTAAATATCTTTGATAATAAGTTAGAAGCAACAGAATATAGGATTGGTAGACTAGAAGATAAGACAATAAGAAATATCGAATCACAGATGGAGGAGAAAGAAGAAAGATAGGAAAGACCATAAAAGATATATGAAATAGTGAAAGGTCTAACATAAGTGTAAATAGAATCAATGAAGAAGAGGAGAAAAGGAATAGGATGAAGGAAATAGACCAAAACTCACAGATTTTAAAAACCTCAGGAAAATTCAAATTAAACATGAAGAAAATCATATCTAAGCACATACTAGGAAAACTATTAAAACATCTAAAGATAAAAAGAAACCCTAAATTGCACAAACTAATATACTCAAAAACACGACAAATAAATCAAAATGAAAACTTTAAAATTTTAGTTATATTTTGTGGAAGGTAGAGGGAAATGTACAGCTACTCCATATTCCAGTAAGTCTAAGTTTGTCATGTTCAAATAACCCACAGGAGGCAGGAAAAAAAGAAAACAGGAATAAAAAGCACAGAACAAACAAAACAAAAGATAAGTGGCAAACTCAATCTCTAACATTTCAATAATTTAATTACATGTGAATGGTGTAAATAAATTAAGACACATTGACAGCGTGAATTTAAAAAAATGACAGCTATATATTGTCTATAAGAAACTTCAACTTTTATACATAGATGAAAGGTAAAAAAAAATCAATGTTTATCATGCAAACTTCAACCAAAGATAAGCAAGATGGGCTGTATTAATAACAGATAAAGTAGTGGATCAAATTGACATTTATAGAACATTATACCAATTAGCAGAATACATATTCTTTTCAAGTGCTCATGAAACATGTTAAAGTATACATCATGCTTATAAAAACAAAGCTCAATATATTTAAAAAAACTGAAATCATCCACGGTGAGTTCTTCAACTGTCCTAGAATCAAACTAGCAATCAGTACCAAAAAGATAACAGGAAAATTTCTAAAATCTTGGAAACTGAACAATACGTTTCTAAATAATCCATGGGTCAAGGAAGAAGTCCCATCGAGCTAAATAAAAATGAAACTAGAACATATCAAAGTTTGTGGAAAATAGTTAAAGAAGTATTGAGAGAAAAATTTATAGTACTGAATGTATATAATAGAAAAGATTAAAAGTCTCAATTACTTTAGCTCCCACCACAAGAGATCAAAAAAAAAAAAAAAAGAGCAAAAATCCTCAAAATGCTATCATAAAATAAAAACAAAAATTAAACTATAATCAATAAAATATATCATTTTAAAAATTCCATGTGTTTGGTACTTGAACAATATAATTTTTAACCCTTAAGTCAGAGGAAAAAAAACTAGAAATTAGAAAGTATTTCAAACTGAACAATAAAAATATTACAAATCAAAATTTGTGGGATATAAATTAAAAAATTAAAACCAATAACTCAATCAATCTTTAAGAAACTTAAAACATAATTAGCATTTTAAATCCAAAGATAGAAAAAATGGAAATCATCAAGGGTAGAAATTATTGTAATAGAAAACACCTATATAACAGAAAAATTTTTTAAATCAAAAGTTTAAAGTTGATTCTCTAAAATAACTAATAACATTGAATGACTTCTAGCAAATCCAATTAAGGAAAAACAAATAAGATCAATTATCAGTACTATGGTTTAATTATAGGTTACATCAGTGGTATGTTGAAGCTATCTCATACCTGTATATGACGGCAAACTATATGAATGTCTTCCTGATTATACAACTTGAAGTTGGCTATGGTATGATTACATACAGAATGGAAACTGGCAAATACTATAATCAAGACTATTTTTCTCCCCAGAAAACTGATTTACCAAATCACCACAGGACAAAATATATATACATATGTGTGTGTGTGTGAATGTGTGTGTACATATACACATATATACA
The DNA here is from genome assembly GCA_028627145.1 of Eidolon dupreanum. Classification (NCBI taxonomy): domain Eukaryota; kingdom Metazoa; phylum Chordata; class Mammalia; order Chiroptera; family Pteropodidae; genus Eidolon; species Eidolon dupreanum. The sequence continues at coordinate 80,183,674 of CM053509.1, forward strand.
TATATATACACATATGTGTATATATAATTACTGTAATCATATATATGTATGTGTGTGTGTATATATATATATATATATGATTACAGTAATTATAACAATTTTATACCAGTAAACTTGACAATTTAAATACTATATTCAGAGTCTTAGAAAAACAAAACAAAAGTTAAAAGAAATAGACATTTTAATGGCCCTATATTTATTCAAGAAATTCAATCTCTAATTGAAAATCTTTGCATAAAGCAATCATAACCCCAGATGGTTCCTCCTGAGAATTCTTTTTGAAATAATTGAAAAAAAAGTAATATTGATTTGTCATATACTTATGACAAAAGAAAATAAGGAATTTTTGCTGACTTTTTAAAATTATTTTGGGGGGTATTGAAATATAATTTACACACAGAAAAATGATTATATCTTAAATTTACAGTTTACAGTTTAACAAATCCATACCATTGTGAGACTCACTCTTCCATGATTCAGAAATTTCCACATTGCATATAATTCTTCCAGACTCCATTCCAGTGAATAGCTCCTCCTCAAGAAGCAACCACTGACACAGTTTCCATCACCAAAGATTACTTTTATCTATACTAGATTTATAAATGAAATCATACAGTATGTACTTTGTATATCTGATCTATTTCACTAGGTAAATAGTTGTGATTCATTCTATTGTTTCGAGTATTATCAGTTTGCTCCATTTTATTACTGAATAGTATTCTCCCATATGAATATATTACACAGATTACTTTCTATCTATTTTTAAATTGATGGGTACCTAGGGTGTTTCTATGTTATAGCTACTATGAAAGAGATGTTATACATTGTGCAGAGGTTTTTGTGTACATAATTTTAACTTCTCTTTGATAATACCTAGGAAAGTGATTGCTAGGTTATAAGGTAGATTTATGTTTAACTTTTTAAAAATTGCTAAATAGTATAAAAGAAAACTTTACTATTTTATACCTCCACCATCAGTTAATGAGTATCCAGGTGTCCCACATCTCTCGTAACTTTTGGTGAGGTCACCCATTTTTATGTATCCACGCTAAGTGGGTTTCTTGTGGTAGTACACTGTGGGTTTAACTTATACTTCTTTAATGACGAATGACATTGAGCATTTTTTTCCCATGTGTTTATTGGCCATTCACATACCAGCGTCAGTACAAAACTTGTCACCATTTTAAAAAATTGATTCATTTGTTGTTTTATTACTGTGTTGCAAGAGTACTATATACAACCAGGATATAAGCCATTTATCATATGTATGTGATTGAGTATTTTTTTTCCCAATCTCTGGAATATTTACAGTGCTCCCCTCTTATCCACAGTTTCCCTTTCCATGATTTCAATTGCCCGTGGTCAACTACAGTTAAAAAATATTAAATGGAATATTTTAGAAATAAATAATTTATGTTTTAAATTGTGTACTATTCTGAGCAGGATAATGAAATCTTGCCCCACCCCACTCCATCCTGCCCAAGACATGAATCATCCCTTTGTCCAGTTATCCATGCTGCATATGCTACCCAATTGTTAGTCTCTTAGTAGAGATTTTGGTTATCGGATCGACTGTCACAATATCATAATGCTTGTTGAAGAAACCCATATTTTACTTAGTAAAGTTCTCAAAGCACAAGAGTAGTAACATTGTCAATTCAGATATGCCAAAGAGAGGCTGTAATGTGCTTCCTTTACATGAAAAGGTGAGTATAATATAAGATACTTAGAGAGAGTGGGAGAGAGACCACATTCACATAACTTTTATTACAGTATATTGTTCTAATTGTTCTAGTTTACTATTTGTTGTTGTTAATCTCTTACTTTTCCTAATTTATAAATTAAAGTTTATCATAGGTATGTATGTACAGGAAAAAAAAAACAGTATTAGAAGATCCAGTACTATCTACAATTATAGTCATCTACTGGGGGTCTTGTAACATATTCCTGGAGGATAAGGGGGGACTACCGTAATGGGAAGGAATGGTCACTTCTATTGGTGGTGATGAGTTAAGTAGATATCCAAATTGAAAAAAATATCTTTAGTCATATCTCAAATCATATATAAAAATCAATTCCAAATGAATTACAGATCAAATGATGTAGGTAACACAGTAAACCTTTTAGCAAAACTAGGAATATATTTTTATTATCTGGGGTTAGAAAAAGATTTCTTAAATAGGACATGAAAGGCACTAATCTTAAAAATGTTTTAATAGTTTAGACTGTATCAAAATGAACAACTTTGATTAATTATAGGACATTTATATTGTGAGAAGGCAAGCCATAGAGTAGAAGAAAATATTTTTCAATAACTATATTAATTAAATGACATATCAAAATGTACAGTAAACTCTACAAATAAAAAAGGATAAATACAACCAAAATATGGGAAAAATGGGCCAAAGACTCAAAAAGGTCAGTGTCAAAAAAGAAGATAATAAAATGGTGAAAAATATTTGAAAATTTGTTCAACTCATTCATCACAAAACGAATGCAATTTAAAACCACAGTATGATTCATGACATCAACTAGAGTGATTAAAATGAGAAATAGAGACAATCTAAAGTGTTGAAAATGACATGGAACAAATAAAAAGCTGGCAGACGTATAAATTGGAAAAATGTTTGGTATTATATATTAACATTTTCTTACCCTATGACTCAGGCATATACCCAATAGAAATGCATTTATATGTTCACTAAAACATTGGTACAAAAATATTCAGAGCACAGTCATTCACATGATGGTCTCAACTGAAAATAACTCAAAAATTCATATAGTCAAATAAATGTTATAGTCATACAATGAAATATATTACAATGGAAATAAGTAGACTTTGTTATAGTAGCATATGAATCTCATAAACAATATTGGGATGGAAATCTATACAAAAATTGCATTATATAGTTCAATTTATAGAAAGTTATTAAAATAGCAAAACTTGATGTTCAAAGTCAGAATCAAGGTTATATTTCAGTGAAGCTGTGAAAGAGGGTAAAGAGGAAAGCTTCTTGAGGGCTATTAATTCTCTGCTCAATCTGGGTACTGGTGACATAGATGTTGTGTTCACCATGTGAAAGTTTATTAAGCTATCTACTTTTAACTTTTTTACTTTCTGTTAAATTTTAGTAATAAATTAAAATAAAATAATATCTTACACTGTATTTTAAAATAGTACTTTAATATACTCAGATTATGTAATCAAAAAGTGGGAGGGCACTTTATGACAATAATATATTAAAACTAATAACAAAAGCACAAGGACACTGACTCTAGACTTCGAAAACTGTAAAAGGAAGGAATTACTGAAACAGAGCCTTTCTAGTGGTCATGATTTACTTCTCTGAGCATGCACGCTAAATAAATTTCTAAATTAATAGGCCCACAGTAATCTGTTACTTGCCTCCTTTTTTGAGTTTTTACTTCAGGCAAAAGAAATTAATAGCCAACATTTAATGAAATGAAATGTTCCACACTAGAAATAATCTTTCAAAATAAGTTTCTGTAAAAAAAGTTAGCATACTATAAAAAAAGACTAGAATATGATATTTTATATTCTCTTTGGACCGCACGCACAAAATAATCAGGATAAGCAGGAGAAAGTTTAGGAAGGAATTGATAAAAAAAATTATAAATATCCACATTTTAATTTTTCGTTGCCTTGATTTCATGCCTTGAACAACCTGACAAGATAACTTACTGGAAATATGGAGATTTTACAAGAACAGGGAGGGACATAAATGACAATCGTATACTTCTGACTGTGCTCAATGACTCCGCAGGACTCAGTGGATGACATGGGGGAGGGGACACATTTTGGAAGCCTAAGAAAGAGCTCTTACTATTGTGAGAGTAGGAAAAAATGAGGTTCAAGATTAAGTATGTTAAAAAAAAACTGTAACAAATGAGGTGAGAAATGTTAGCAAATGGAGTACAGAACTTCAGAGGAGCCTGAGTCATTGACTAGGTGAACAAGTGAGACTCACAGAATGATCATTATAACCCAGGAAAGAGGAGCTCAAAACATGGGCCACAGAGAAGAGCTTTGCCCTAAGTTCCCAATGAATATTTTCCTCTTAGGGCCAGATGATAGACTTTTCCTAAGATGACTATACAGAGAAAAACGAGCATTAACAACTACTGATGTTAGGTAGCTAGACAGACATGATCGACAGGGGAATAAAGGAATAGGGACCCAGACTAGAAACTATCGAAAGAACACCCCAATAGTAGTAGAATTTGGGGTAAACATATGCACACTTGGTAAAGAGTCATACAGCAGCCAGGTGTCAATCAAAATGACCTCATTTGTCAATGACCTAAGAATGCCTTTGGAATCACACATCACAGTTCTGATATAATGCAAACATTCCCACTTCTGGGTCCTTTTTGCCCTTTTTGCTCTTTTGGGGCCTTTGGTGTGGCTTTTTTTTTGGGGGGGGTGTTCTTTTTGCCCTTTTGTCTTTTTTGTGGCCTTTTTGCCCTCTTGTTTTTGTTGTGGCTGTTATTATAGCACTATGTTACAGCTCTCATCACTAAAACCATGTGCCTCCTTGGGATGTGCTTTACCTTCTTAAAATATCCTTTTAATAAATCTTTTCTAAATCTCACTTATCTGAGATTCTTCACTGTGTCAATGAGGAAGAACCTAGGGAAAATGCTAACTACTTCTGCGTTGTTATCCCTCTCCTTCCCCTCTGCTGTTGGGATGAATTGAACTTAGATAGGCCCCAATGGTAACACTGATCTAAAAACTAAGATACGTCAAGAATGGTTACAATCTGACATCAATATTATATTAAAATGTACAAAATGTTTTTAGAATTCTGCTTTGGTTTTGTCTTTATTTGTGCATGTGTCTGTGTGTGTAGTTTTGTGCACTTTTTAAATTCATTATAAGAAAAACCTTTACATGGACCAGCATGTCTTAACAGCAGCACTATTAACATTTTAGACCAGATAATTCTCTTTTTGTGGAGGCTATCTCATGCATTGTAGGGTATTTTAACAGCATCCCTGGCCTCTACCTGTTAGATGCCAATAGCACACCACCATCCCTAGTCGGGGAAATCAAAAATGTCTCAGTACACTGCCAAATGTCCTCTGAAAGGCAAACTTACCCCCAATTGCAAAGCACTGACCTAAGCAGATAAATAAAATGCCACATCTCTCTTATATCATTTTTCTTTTTGCAATGGATTCCTATATCCACTAAAAAATGGCTGAAGCTTGAATGTGAATTGTATTATCTCTGTATTTATTTACTAAATAAGGGTATGTAGGACACAAGCCATAGTAAGAAGCTTGGAAAGACTAATTCTAATGTTTATATGACTAAACAAAATCTTCTGTAATTAAAGAAAATCAGTAAATGTAATTAATGTTTTCAGTAAGTTTTAAAAGTATTTTCCAAACATTTGGGTTTTGAAATGAGTTTATGGACTTTCCTTGGATAAATATTTTACTCAAAATTGCAAAAAAAAAAATTTAACTTTTAAGTATTATTTTAAAATCACAGAATAAAATGTATAAATTATTTGATTTCTGAAAAGATTAAGTTGTAAAATATGGATGTTCAACACAGGTATTTCTTTAAAGGAATAGCAATAGTTTCTAATCTTTCATAAATAAGAAAATGGAGTAAGTTTAGATAACTAGTCAAGTCACCATTTGGGGCAGCAAAGGAAAGAGACACTTCATTTCTGAATAGGCAAGGATTCTCATTTATCAAAGACTAGCTCAAATGCTACCTTCCCCTGAGGAATTTTCTTCTATTCCCATAATCAGAATGAATTGTTTCTTCATCTGAGCTTCCAACAGCACATTATCTGTGTTTCTATTGTGAAGTTAGTTTATTCTTTCTTCTGATCTATGGAGGGACTTGCCCTTACGTTTATTTCCCTATAAGAACATGGGCCCAGGGACTCCATTCATTCCTCTTTTGTCCCACATAGCAACTGACATGGATCTAGTGTGGAGTAGAAATTTTCTAAATACCTACTAGAAGCATCATTTACCTATTTCTTCTGGGTTAATATCTTGAGGCAAGTAACTAATATATAATTTTTAAAGATAAAATTTTGTTTTAAAATTCAGAGTTCTCTACTAATTATTTGTGTTAATCTGTATTCATTTGTATAGATAAGTGTGTGAACAAAAATAGAGTGGTTATGTCTAGAAACACTTAAAAACAGGAATAAGTCAGAGGACATTTTGATAGTATAGAATCATAGATGGTTAGAGTAAACCTATCTTAGAGTTTATGTACTACAATTTCTTGGTTGTAGAGAAAAATAAGCAGAGGCCTATTTACATATTCATGATTTGATAGCCAATTTAAGAGAAAGCCAGAACCAGGTTGCAGATCTTTTTCCATATACACCTTACTGCCTACATACCATTTAACTCAGATAAAGTGTGGTGAGCCAGTAGGCCTGGGAAATAATACCTAACAACAGAATAAAGTTTTTAAATTAAGAATTTTCCAATTAGCATCATTGTTTTGGCCCCATTTTACAACCGTAGAGAATCAATCAATCTATCAATCAATCAATAAAAGAATTCCTTCAAAGAAACTGATTAAAGAATTAAAAACATAATGTTAGTTGTTCTTTTCTGGATATTAACAGGTATTGATTTTTAAAGCACTACTACTAATTGACACGTCTCCTTTTCACTTAAATAAATATGACAGACTCCATCTACCAAGCAGGACAACCTAAGCTTTAATAAAATAAAAATATATAACTAAGCTGTTTGTATCCCATTATTCAAAAGTAATTTTATTATGTAATATCTAGACAAACATTTTTACTTGAAATTATATTTTATAATTCCTCTATGTTATTTTAATGAATAAAGGTAGGTTGGATTTATCTCATTTATAAAAGGAATCTGAGCTATCTATATTCAGATGAGAATTACTGAATTTAATAATTTTTAGATTTTGTATAGCCCTGATTAATTTTTAAAAGGATAATAATGAAATCATTGCATAGCTACAAAACATAATAAAATTCTCTCTGGTGTTTTGGGGAGATGTAATTACTACCGAATATTAAATTGAGAAAATAGAAATAGAGCACTTAATCTACATGAATAATTAGGACACCTGCACACAGAAGACGGTTTTGCTTTTGGAGAATGTTAAAGGATTGGTTTTCTACAATTAGAAAACCAATAATTTCAGCTATTATCATTATAGTTTTTATTAATGAAAGATTATGGAAGAAAACTGTTGATGACTAGAAATTTAATTTGATTAAATGCTTGGGAAGAATTGCACTGACTCGGTAATTGGAAATTCACAGATAATTTATATTTAGAAATGCATTGTGCTAGATTTGATCAATTCTTTCTGGAAAATTGGTAATTAATTCTGACAGACTTTCTGATTAATACCTTGAAGATATACACCTTCCAGCAAAATAATGAATACACTTTTATAACTATAGGTACTTACTTTGTTTCTTGTTTATACTTCACAGTTTGTGCAGTTATTTTTTATTTTTGTCTTTAGAGATTCAATCAGTCTCTTTTAATTAATAGAAATTTTAAAAATTTTTTGTACAATAATTTGTAAGAGAGCCAGTAAAAAAAAGAGTCATGCCAAGTCCTTCAAAATGCATTATTATTTAGACAATAATAAAGTATAAACACTATGTTGGTTAGAATTTTAAATCGAAGTATGCCTTATTACTGGAAAAAAAGTGCCAATCGACTAAAACACAGAATTTACTCCAATCAAAAGTGACTATATATTTGGGAGGGAAACAGTGTAATTAGGAAGGACTATAGAGCATTTTTTTAATCCATAAATACAAAAATGTGTTCAATTAATAGTCTAGAAAGAATCCCTAATAAGTTTCTGGCAAGACAAGGATAAAAGAAATAGAAAATCAGTTCAATTGTGGTGAGGGGGTGGTGAGATAGATTACATATTTTGAAAAATTTAACTAAATTTTGAAAAGCACTATTATACCTTACTTTAGACAGTGACCCTAAAACCACATTGCGTGGGTTTTGAATCCCAGGTCTGCTGCTAAAATAAGGCTTAGTTGGGCGAAGTTATTTAACTGCTAAGTTTTACTTTTTTTAAAAAGTGGGAATAATAATGTTTTTATGTCATTTATATTTGAAATGATTAAAAAGTTAATGTGCCTAGTAGCCTTCATAGTAAGTGCTCAATCAATATTGACTATTAGTTTATCTAAATGGAACTGGTGCAACATTTCAAAGCTTTTTCTCATAAAAATTTTAAATTATAAGATTTTTTTTGTAATAAAACTAAAGATCATTTTGAAATGCTAGCAATGTTCCTATTTGATATATTTCTATTAAATGAGTTCCAAAAATACATGTTTAATATTAAAATTCAGAATTTTTTTAAAAAACAGTACTTTCCTATAGATAAAGAGTTAGATAAATCAACACTTTTCAGAACAGAGAGTTATGACATTCCTGGAGGTTACAGCATATTTATGTGCAGTTAGAAAAGTGTAAATTTATGCCTTACTGAATACATATTGACTTCTTCCATAAAGGTTAAATCTATTTCAATATTGACATCTTTTTGTATTTCTCCATGTTGAGAATCTGAGATCATAGCTAACAAAAATAGGCTGAAGTAATTTTAGCAATTCTAAAATTAAAATACCAACCAGTTTACAGTGTTACTTCACAGTGACTATAGGTTCAAGACAGGGGCTAATGAAATTAAGGAGAACAGGTGTAAAAAGAAAAAGGGTCATAAATGAGCACTGAGGTAGCATTGTAGTAGGATTTGAAGAATATACTTTGTAGGGTACACTGCATATTGTGGTGCCTTTAAAACAGATTATCTGGCACTCCTCCCTTCAAGAGGTGGAGATACTTGATCCCATCCAGGAACCAGGCCAGCTTTTATGATGAATACAATGCAGTAAGGACACTGAATGACTTTAGAGGCTAGATTAGAAGAATTTAGGCAGCCTCCTGAGAACCTGGTACCATTAGCCTGTAACCGGCTGGCTACATTGAAGATGCCATGTGAAGAAACCATGAAAGTAATCTATTGAGAGTGAATAAGAAATGGAAGAGAGAAAGAGAGAGAGAGAGAGAAAGAGAGAAAGAGAGAAAGAACCCAGCTGTTTGAACTTTTCAGTCCACATACCAGATATTTAAATAAAAAGCCTTGAAAATGATTCCAGCTCCAGCTCCAGCTGCCTTCTGAGTGCAATTATATGAGACCCTGAATTTTTTAGCTGAGCTTTTTAACCCCCAGATTGTTGTTGTTTTAAGCTACTGTTTTGCCCTTTGAAATGAGCAAATCACATGACTCAAATATGATTTAATATGTATATAGAATTTCCTAATTTTGCTTAATATCATGTAGTACATATTTAGGCTATTAAAAAGAAATAGATGTCCAGAAGAAATGTCTAATATAAGCCAGTAAACTTATGGAAGAGATTTTATTCACTTACTATATATTTACTGAACATCTACTACATAGTTTTCTACTCTCTAGGGATATATCATTGAATAAGACAACAAATAGAGAAATTCTTTGTACCTATCCTCCCATGACAGAAATAGACAACAAATAAAGAAATATGTATACAATAACTCCAGGTATTTATGTGATAAGAAGAAACAATAAATCTTGCAGGGGAAATAGGGGTATCCTATTTAAGACAGGGTAGTCAGGGAAGACAATTCCTAGAAGGCGGTATTTGAAAATAAACATTACAGGCTGAAAGAACAGCAAATGTTTAAGTCCCGACCTGTGAAAAAGAACAACAAGGATAATGTATCTAAAGTATAGTGGGTAAAGAAGAGAGAAATATGAAATGACAATGAGGAATTTGAATTCTATTTTAGGTGAGATGGAAAGGTATGGCAGGAATTTAATTAGAAGAATGAGATGATTTCAATCATTCTGTCTCTTGCACAAATATAACAAAGAGAGCTACTTATTGACCAAAATCCATGTCTTCTTATTCCTGGGCACACCATAAAAATGCTTTTCTCAGTCTTGACATCATTGCATGTAACTCTGTGCCTAATATCTAGCCAATAAAATGTTATTAGAACTAATGCATACATGGCCCATAAAATCTCCCATTTGTGCTCCTTCCCACTTTGAGCTGACAGGAAAGGAACTAACACTCAGAGCAATCTTAGTAACCACAGATTGAAGATAGCAGAGGCATCATCAGCCTAGGTGCATGAATCATTGCAAGGAGTAAACCCTCTACTCCTACACTACAACCACTACTGCCAGTATACACACACCAATCACACACATAACACTGATATCAGCATTATCAACAGGAAACAACCTGAACTCTTTCATGAAAAAAATCTAAGGTGGGTTTCTTTTTTTTTTTTGAGTAATTGATGTATGGATTTATTTTTTAACTCAGCCTTGTCTATGTCATCTTATACAGTGGAAAATTGCCCCCTTTTTAAAAACGAGACTGGACTAAAAAGATTAAGGAAAGGCTATTTTAATCAACTAGGGGATCTACATAGATATTTTACATAAGAATGGTAACAGTGAATGTGGCAAGATATGGTCAGATTTAGAGTATAGTTTAAAGACAGGGCTAAGAAGACTTGATGATAGACCATATTTAAGAATGTCAGCTAGAAATTTTGAAAATTCATATATATATATTTGTGAAACTATATGATAGAATAGACTTTTCCTGACTTACTTTTGACTTGAGAATAGAAGCCAAAGAATTCCACAGTGAGTGTAGAATTTTCAAAGGAACTGCAAGACAAGACACTATTCTATAATTTTTAGAGTTTATATACAATTAAGGGTAGAAATAGTGTCAGAGACCAAATTTGATTAGAAAGATATCTTTGGAGATATATGTGAGATGCAGCTTCTTCTAGGCCTAAGGTGGAGGAAGAAGAACCTATCAATTTCATTGTTTGCTTGTGCTTGCCAACTGAGGGGTTTCCCATGAAACCAGATCTGTACCAAACTGGACCAAAGCTGGGCATAGGAGAAAATTTTGTATTAAGTCAGATTTGGAGTTTTATTACTATTTTAGTTCATGCATCCAAAACACTGACTAGATTTGTTTTTGTGATTTCTATGTATTGTAGGAGTCTCTATTTCTAAAACTTAGCAGAGGGTCATGGGGTTTGCCTGACTTTTCTTCCTGAACCAGAGTAAGTTTAAGACACTGAATAAAAATTAAAGCAACTATACAACAGTAAAATATAATAATGTCTTGATTATATTATAAACCATGCTTGTTCAACACAGAGGTTCAATTTACGACAAAAGAAATGTGGGCATTTCTAAATACAATGAATCACAACAACAGGAAACTTCAGGTGGGAATAATATATTATCAAACAGCATTTTGGTAAGTACTAAGCTCAAGCCACCTAACATATCACTAGGAAATCAACATAATTTTCTTATTAAATGTATTAAGCAACTGCTTCTCTCTTGACTTGAGAAAAATGTGGCTCAATCACTACAATTTCTTTAAGATCATAAGAAAAGTCATTGCTACTATATTTATAAATGTTCTAGCAAAATATTAAAGCATGAGATTCCTATTCAGTTTTAAATTTATTATCTACATAGAATGTCAGCTTATTTTGAAGTGTTTTTTATCTTTAAAAGAAATCAAATGAGATTAGTAATGTTCTAGAGTTTTATTCCTATCTGCACATTATCTTCTTATTTTGTCCATAGATATTCTCAAATGATAACGGGAATTCTATGCATAGAATATTCTTATGCTTCCTTAGAAAACCTGGCCTATGTATCTTAATTTAATTATGAAAAAAATGGGGAGAAAATAAACCTAGAGTTCCATTTCTACTGTATCCATGACACAGTTAACCTAAGATCCTGCAGAGGTATACAAATCCAGAAGACTTAAAATAATTTCTTTGTATAATAAAAAGAAAACCACTTTTCTTTAACTGAATTTCTTGGCCTTTGTAGCAGAAATTAGATGCCTCACATTATAGTAGCAGTTTTCTCCCTTCAGTTTGAGCTAGAACCCTTTAACTAAGGTTATTTCTATATCCAGTAAGAGTGTATCAAAACTTGATTTTATAAATCATGTGAATGCCACTGATGAGAGCTTCAACTGGTAATATAACATAACTAAGCAAATGTGTACTTCAGATGAATTAAAGGCATAAAAATATAAATTGGAGAAATACATTTTTAGGGCTTTATTTATTTTAGGTCATTCGTGTCAAAGTCGGAAACCATTCTTTGTAAGAACACAGATAAAAACTGTGTTGTTAGATGGTATGGAAAGGAACAATTATTCTCTGAGCATTTTTAGCTGTGAATTGAGTTAGTCCTTTACAAAGAGCTACACAAAATTTCATACTGGATATTTTGCCATTTGTACATGGATTCAACATAGTTATAGATGCTTCTATGGTCAACTAGATTTAATGCATCATTTTTCACTAGTGAGTTCCTGTCCTTGATAAAATAATGGAATAAAAGATTATACATTGCATTCATAATTGTTAATAATAATTTGGAATGTTTTTTATATATTATTCCTTTGTATTCTTATTTTTCTTCCTTATTTTCATTTGTCTTCTAGAAGTGTCCTCTTGGTCATATGGATATATATTTTAACTTTAAAGGCATCAGTGTCCATCCTCTGTCCTCAACCCAGAACCATTCTAGGTGAAGTGAGACATGAAGAAGCAGATGCTCTCCTTGCCCAGTAACTGTAAATCCTCTCAAATGGATGGATAGCATCTCATCTATAAGTAGTACCAGCGCACCAGCTGGTGTTAGCCACACTAAAACATCCCTACTACTGTTGACTTAGTGGCTCAGCTTTTATATCAATGCCTCATAAACTTTTCCCTTTTTCATGTCTTTTTCATGTCTTTCCCTCAGTCTAAAACTCTACCTAGTATAGAAGACCTAGTAAAATGTCATTAGATATTCCTTAATAACCTGTATCAAAAGTTATCATGTATTTTTTATATTTCTATAGCTTTTGTTTGTGCTTGCCAAACACTGTATCATATGACTATTACTTGATTTTATTTATACTACCTGAAAGTAGAATCCTTGTATACAGGTTAATGTTTTATAGATCACTATATAATTTTACAATTCAAAGCTCTGCTTGTAATAAGGTTTCAATAAATGTTTATTAACCATTAAATTGATAAATCTGTTAAATTCCTAAACTAATACACAATTTGTATAACAAAGTTTAATGCTCTATGCCATAATTGCATTTCAATCTTCCTTTTTACTAAGAACACATAAAAACTATTCAATGGTATCACTAAGAATATGTTATAAAAACTATTCAATATAAACATAAGGCATTTCTATTAAGATTTAGGAATTTTAGGTTCTGTTTATAATTAGACATCATTTATTATTTCTAAATAATTTTCTTTGTTAAATATATATGCAATATTTAAAGAAATATTGTTATCACACATTATTTGCTTTGCATTAGCCTGGCTACCCCAGAGATCTATGTTGTAACATTCTCTAGATAAACTTACCTCTCACAATGATGTTGGTGGACTTTTTTGCAGGGTTTCCCACATTATTATTGGCAATGCAGCTGTAAGTACCAGCATCTTCTGAGGTGATGGCAGGTATGGTCAAAGTTCCCCCATTCAAAACCGTCTTTTCAGGCAGAGTCCCAAAGGACCTGACCCAGGTGAGAGAGGGCGCAGGCTCTCCTCCTGTCGTAACACATACTAATGTTATGGCCTCTCCGGGATTTACAACTATAGGGTCATCCACCAAGAGTTTAATTGACGGAGATGCTAAAAGACATAAACAAAAGAACATGCACCTATTTAGATCTACTACAACTAGAATTCAACAGCATGCTTCATACTTATTCAATTAAAATAAGATATTGTTTTATTTTGCCAAAATCTTAATTTATGAAATTAAAACTAGATATAGTGTTTATATATTTCGATTATGTGGTATAAGCCTATAGAACTATATTAAGAATCTCTCATATGGAGAGATGAATTTGAATTTATATATTCCTAGATAATTGTTCCAAATTAGAATACTAAGAGGAATAAAGTTTTAAAACAAAATTCTTTGCTCTTTTTAATGTTGACAATGACTATTTGTTTTTGTCATTCCAGGTATAAATACTATAGCTGTTTAGTCCTTGTATTTTCATGGCGATCACCAATTATTTAATTTTTGGATCATTCTGAGGTAAAATAAATTTTTGTAACCAGAACATGACTAAATAAGAGATAAAGGCATAGATCATCCCAGTCTTTTACCAAACATTGGGCCTGGTTTTTGATCTTGAAAGGAATAACAAAGTCATCTAATTCTAATGCCGTCCACACACTTCAGCTCTAACTTCTACATTTAAAAGGTGTAGATAGTGAGTTCTTATAACTACCACTTTAAAACTTAGAAACAAACAAACAAATGAGACCTCAAACATAGTTCCAAACTATTGCTACCACTACTCTTATGTTTGGGTTATATAAATAATATGTCAAGTGTGAAAAAAAAAGTCATTTGTAATCTTTCAGATTGAAAAATACAAAAATAAATAATATATTGTGTTATAGATTTTTCCTCAAACATTCAAAATAGAAACTGCACAAAAACTATGTTCACTTACAGCACTTTTTAATTCTTCTTACTTGGGAGGGTCAGCATACATAATACACCTCTGGATAAAAACTGCAGATGTATTATGCTACTGTTTGAGTTCCCACATTCAGAAATATCTTATGTCAAAAATAAAACTGCATTGTATGAAATCAATTTATATTAGAAATATTTAATGTGTTCAATTGTATTGTGATTTTTTTTTTTTTTTTTTAGATATTAGCTTCTGCTTAGAGTCGCATAGTATATTTCTCAGAATAGAAGGTAAACTCCTTTTGTGGTTCAATACTTCCAGCCTTTTTGAACAAAGATAAAAAGCCAAAGGAGAACAAGAAAACAATTTCATATTATTGTTATGATTCTGTGGGACAGGCACAGAATGGCTGGATGACCTTTTAAATATCGTTATGCTGTCCCTTCTAATCTCATTTAAGTAATATGGAGGTTTTCAAAGTGTCTTAATAGCCTTTCCGAGGAGTTGATTTTAAATTATAAAGATTTATGACTAAAATTTTGTTGCAAAAGGCAATGCAGTTTCGTAGAAAAATCAGCATCTCAAAGAGTTATTTAATATTGTTAAACTGATGAAAGATATCACTAATTAAATACTTTGAAAATATACTTAATTATTGCTATATTATCATGAAAAAAGGAAAAATCCCTATAGCCTAATTTGAAGTAAATAGTATAATTTTACAAAGGTATTTAGTTAAAATATAAATCTAGAGATTCCAGCATTTATATAACATTAACAAAGCTCATTTTTTTTACATTGTTTTAGTAAATTGAAAGTGTCATGGCCTAAAGGCCATTCATAGCATATGTTTGAACTATAGAAACACACAATGGTGACATTAAGAAATATTTGTACATGAAATTGAATGAGGATGAGTTGTTTTCTATTAGATAGACAATATATTTTTTTTTTTAAAAAAAAGCTCAAGGGAATTTCAATGCTCAAAAAACAATACATATGTAACAATTCCACTATTTTACTATAATTGCAGAACTACATTCACAATCTTATTAAAAACTCCTTTTTAATAAATTAAAAACAAAATGTTGTCCCACTAAGTTTCATTGAAAATGGCATTCATTTTCTCTGATTACCCCAATAAAGCCCAAGCAGACAACAAAAAAATGGCTAATGATTTAAAACATTAAGAATATTAATATATATTTTAGTATAAACTTTTATAGTTTTATATATTGAAAAGATAAAAGGTAAAATAGTCATTTGTATTCTAATGTCTAACTTTTGATTTTATAAATATCATCTTTTTTAAACTATGAGGCCTTGCTTAAAAACCTTAAGGACATTAGGAATCATCAAGCTTAAGGATAAATCTTGTCCTAAAGGAAAATGTTAAAATAGGAAAAAACATAAAAATACACTTTTTCTATTATTAAAAATATTTTTGAGAGATTTTTATTGGAAGGATTCTTTGCTAATTTGAAGATATACAAAAGAGTAACTGAAAATATCCCAAGCCAGTTACTCTCTTCTAATAGGCTTCCATAGCTCCCCATACTTTCCCTTTCGTATCACATTGTATAACATTAGCCAGGCTACCACTATTGCTCTTCAACCAGAAGTTCCATAATTTCATTCTCTGAAGTATAGTGTAATGGTTGAGTGGTAAGAGACACCTGGGTTCAAATCTTGATTGTGCTATTATTTAATAACTGCTTGAACTTGGGTAAGTTTTTTCACTCCTGCATGCCTCAGTTTCCCATTATTGAAATGGAGGACACCAATTGTTAACTATCTTATAGCACTGAGATGATTTAACATGTGAAAGTGTTTACAATAGTGCCTAGTACAAAATATGCATTGAAAAAGTATTTGCTTTTGTCATTCTTTTTATTACCACTCACATTGCTAGGTACAGTTCTTGGAACATATTAAATTCTTAATAAATATTAGCAAGGCAAATCAATAAATGGATATAAAAATAAATGAGTGATTAGTATTAAAAAATTAGTCCCCATAAATGGCAATTATTCTATTTTACTCTGATGCATGTGGCAAAGACCACTTAAGATCATTTGACTTTTGTAGGTCCTGTACAATATCATAGAAAATATATTTAAATACACCTATGCATTGTGAAGAAAGATAAACATTTATTAATTTTGTTTTATGATATTTTATTTATAAGTTAAAACTATTGTCTTTCGAGAATCAATATACAGCCTTTAAAAGCTCATAGGCAGAGGAGCTCTAGTCAAGAGTGAGGATAGGTAAATGCTGTGTTCTCTTCTCACAACCACATCAAAATTACAGCTAAACTATAGAACAACCCTCATTGAGAATTACCTGAAGTCTAGCTGAGCAGAAGTTCTACAAATGGAGACACACAAAAAAGGCTGCTTTAAAGAAACAAGCTGGTACCACACCCATGTGTAGTGGTGAGAATCCAGAGGGATATCTCAGCTGCGGAGGTCCCCACTAGAGGAGCGAGAAGTCCCAGCCCTGCAGCAGGCTCCCCATCCTGGAGTTGCAGTGCCAGGAAGAGAAGTCCCTACAACTTCTGGCTGTAAAAACCAGTGGAGATTGTGGCTGAGTGATACAGAGGGGCCAGGGAGTCACACACATTCCTCTTATGGCCTGGTGGGTGGACTTATCACTAACGGACTCACTTGCTCTGAGCTTCAGTGCTAGGGCAGCAGCTGAAAGGCACTAGGGGCACATGGGGAGGAAATGAGTTGCCTGGCTTCAGGGCAACAGCTGGAGGGGTAGCTTTCTCTCAGAGATAAGTGTTAGCAGAGAACATTGTTCCTTCGTTGAACCCTCTTCCGCCCAGCTTGCAGACCCAGGTGGCAGCTGTATCTGAGTCTCCTGCCTGGGTCTTGATACCCCAAGACCCTGCTTCTTCCAACTTACAGGCCCACCCAAGCCATTTCCAGTGGATTTCCCAGTCAAACAGCCTATTTACCTCATGCTGCAGACTTTCCTAAAATATCTCAAAGTTTCATAAAACCTAAACAAGAAGCATCTGGCTTTGGTGTGCCCCATACCTCTTGCTGAGCAGCTATATCTTGGCGCTAGCAGCAGCCAGCCTTGGTTTGCAGCAAGTCCTCTTGAGGCACTTCCAAGCCCAGTGTGTATGGTGGCCATCTGTGGACTGCTTGGTGGCTCATGCCAGGTGGGCCTGGGCAGGGCACAGGCTATGGCTAACCTTGGTCTGTAGCAGGGCCCATCCCATAATGCCCCAGTCTATATGCCTGGTGGCTGGCTTTGCTCTGAGCTAGAGCACCACCCTAAGGATGACACACCCAAAGGACAGACAGGGCAGACACTAGAGCCCTGCTAAAGCAAATCTTGCCTTTGTAGGGTCAGCCTCTGCACAACAGCTTCTCAACTAGTCACAACCGGTCATTGTAACTAATTGGACTGACAGTCAATCTCTCCCACTGATGAGCAAACAGCAACCAAGGCTCAACTACAACAAGAAGGTGCACACAACCCATACAAGGATCATACCTGAAGGACTAGGCTAGGTAGCCACTGAAGACTGTGCCACTGGGCCTCATAGCACACCTAGTATATAAGTCCACTCTACTAAGACCAGGAGACATAACAGGCTGACCTAATACATAGAAACAAACATAACTAGGCAGCCAAAATGGGAAGATAAAGAAACATGTCCCAAACAAAAAAATAGAACAAAGATCCAAAAAAAGAACTAACCAAAATGGAGACAAGTAATCTACCAGAAATGGAGTTCAAAATGTTGGTTATAAAATGCTTGATGAACTTAGGAGGAGAGTAAAGGAACTCAGTGAGAACCTCAACAAAAACAAAACATAAAAAAGTCAGAAATGAAGAATACAATAACTAAAATTAAGAATTCCTTAGAAGGAACTAACAGTACATTAGATGAAGAAAAGGATCGAATCAGTGATAAGGTAGCAGAACACAACCAATCAGAACAACAAGAAGAAAAAAGAATTCAAAAAAATGAGGATAGCTTAAGAGGCCTCTAGGATAATATCAAGTGTACCAGCATTCACATCCTAGGGATACCAGAATAAGAAGAAAGAGAGCAAGGAATTGAAAACCTAGTTGAAGAAATAATGATGTAAAAATTCCCTAACCTGGTGAAGGAAATAGACATAAAAGCCTAGGAAATGCAAGAGTCCAAAACAATGTAAACTCAAAAAGGCCCACACCAAGACACATCATAATTAAAATGCCAAAGCAGGAAATATTCAAAGTGATAAAAAAAACAAGGATCTATAACTAAGATTACTCTATCCAGCAGAGCTATCATTTAGAATGGAAGGACAGATAAAGAACTTCCAGATAAGAAAAAGCTAAAGGAGTTCATCGCCACCAAGCCAGCATTACATGAAATGTTAGAGAAACTTCTTTAAGAAGAAGAAGGAAAAAAACAAAACAAAACAAAGTTAAGAGTATTAATAATAAAATGGCAATTACTTTCAATGTAAATGGATTAAACGCTCCAATCAAAAGACAGGGTGGTCGAATGAATAAGAAAGCAAGACCCTTACATATGTTGCCTACAAGAGACTCACTTAAGATCAAAAGACGCACACAGACTAAAAGTAAAAAGATAACAAAAGATATTTCATGAAAATGGAAACAAACAAAATAAAAGCTGAGGTAGCAATACTTAATACCAGACAAAATAGACTTTAAAACAAAGGCTATAATGAGACAAGGAAGGACCCAGTAATCCTACTTTTAGATATTTATTTGAAAAAGCCCAAACACTATCTTGAAGGAATAGGTGAATTCAGGTTTATTTTAGCATTATTTACAGTAGCCAAGATATGGAGGCACGTGGATGTCCAGCAATAGATGAATGGATAAAGAAGAGGTGATATATATATTCAATGGACTATTACTCAGCCATAAAAAAAAAAAGAAAGAAATACTGCCACCTCACCAACATGAATGGACCTAGAGAGTATTGCTCTGAGTAGAGTAAGTCAGACAGAGAAAGACAAATGTCATATGCGAAATCTAGAGAACATGATAAACAAAGAAACAACAGAAACAAACTCATAAGTACAAAGACTATTTTGATGATTGTGAGATTGGGGGATGAGGTGATAAGTGAAGAGGGGAGGGGATTAAGAAGTACAAATTGGTAGTTACAAAATAGTCATGTGGATATAGAGTATAGCATGGAGAATATAGTCAGTTGTATTTTAATAACTAGGTATGGTGTCAGATGGGTGCTGGATTTATCAGGGTGATCACTGTATAAGTTACATAAATGTATATTCACTGTGTTGTGTGCCTAAAATGAATATAATATTGCATGTCAACTATAATTGAAAAAATAAAAATTGAAAAATTAGAGAGAAAAAAATGCTCATCAACAAAATATGTCTATTTCTTCATTGCCTTTCAAGTGAATGTTATTCTTCAGTGTCCTTAAACTAACTGTCCAATCACCCTAAGTCTATTCATTATAAACATCTTTTTCAGCATCCTCTTTCTATATAGGTATATAGAAAATGAAGAAAGATAAATCTTCATTACTAAATCATGTACATAGCCAAGTGTTCAGTAAATGTTTATCACATGTGTTGGTCAAATTATCCTATCACCATATAAGTATAAACATGTAAGACCTAATAAAGGTCATGGTTTCTCTTATTACCAATGAGAAAAGTGTGTTCTAAAACATGTTGCAGGATCCAGACACGTGTTGATTCTTCACAGCAATATGTGAGAGACAGATTACTATTTTAAGTTCATTTTTAAGTAAGAAATTAAACATGAAGGTTAAAAAAGCACAAGAGAAATACTGAATGGATAGTATATAATTTTTATTTGGGATGTTCATCAAACCAAAGTAAAAAGTAGAAAAATGTGAAATACATAAAATAAACAAAGAAAATCTTTAACAAGTGAAAAATCGCAGATTATTCTAAACATGTTTTATAGTTATTGCCAAAACATAGCTCTACTCACATAAAAATAATTTCAACTAAGTCTGCTCTTAATATAGCATACATATAGATTCGTATACCAGCAGCTATAAACATTCTGTTTATACACAGTGCTCTTATAAATAACTGAGGTGCCAGTCAGACTTTTAGAATAATAATTTTGCCAGCACTTTATTATGGAAGGCATGAGTCACCATAGCAGTTGTCATGGAGACTTGTCCCTCCTCTTCAAGATTAGTATGCAGGTATTTTATCATGCTCTATGTGTTTGTTGAGGGAAATACAATAGATGATTGATAGATGATAGATATGTAGGTGATGATAGATAGATAGATAGATAGATAGATAGATAGATAGATAGATAGATAGATAGGAAGACTATCGGTCCTGGGAAGAAACAGAAGAAAGGGAAAGTAAAAGAAAGGGAGGAAAGGCCAGTATATTATTTATGTTTTTTAAAATCCTAAACTCAATAACTGGTATATGGAAAATGTATTTAAGAGAATATTTCTGAGAAAGGAAATTCTTCCCATGTTCCTTTCAACTAGCTCCTCTCCTCTTGAAAAAAAAAAAAATAATAATTTTTTTCTTGGGCTGAGCAACAGATAGTTCAGTGGGACTAAGACAGATAGAGAACTGGCCTCTTGACTGCTACATCAAATTTCCCCTCTAACATTTGGATATTTAAGAGCAGAGAGGACTTGTGTGTCTCTTAGTGGCTTAAGGTTACTGAGTGTGACTAACTGGACATATAAGGACATAGTGAATCTTATAGGAAGAACTCTACACTTTCGGGTTTCAGGTGATATATGCTTATCAAAAGACTCAGAAGTCACATTCCACACTTTGGTACAACATAGCAGCTCCTAATATTTAAACAAAACCTGGTGGAAACAGCAACTTCACATTGACGGAGACAAAATTTCTGAAATTATGGCAGAATAGGTGGTTGAAGTTGAATTATAAAATAATAAAAAAGATATAGTTCTTCAAACCTGAGGTTATAGACTAGGAGTCATCTACACTACAAATTTTAGTGAGTCAGTTCCTCATAAGGATCTCTGGATATGTGATAAAAGATTTAGTTTGGGATTAATTAAGAATATAATCTATAGGAAGAAATACTATTTTAGATGAGGTCAATGACTTCTTGAGTGTTTTGTTTTTACTGCTACCTTATGTAATAGCTTGTTGAAGACAAACGGTTTAAAAAAAAATAAAAACAATGTAGTGTTAATCATTTTCATATTCTTAGAGACTTTGGCCCTCCATGGATTTGGAACTTATAATTTTTTTAAACGAGTATAGTTTTCCAGCCCAGACTCTTTGATTAAATTGATATGAAGCAGTTAACTACTAAAGTTGTTAGTTGCCTTGAGTTAGACATATTATAAGATGT
Organism: Eidolon dupreanum; assembly: GCA_028627145.1. Lineage (NCBI taxonomy): Eukaryota > Metazoa > Chordata > Mammalia > Chiroptera > Pteropodidae > Eidolon > Eidolon dupreanum. The sequence goes on from CM053509.1 coordinate 80,205,627, forward strand.
GTTTCTTTGAATGGAAGTAATCTGAGTATTAGAAAGTGAGACATAGGAAAAATCATGAGGAATGAAAAACATAAAAGAAAAAAAAAACAGAATATATTCCAATAAAAACTCCTCAGCTAGATCAGTATTTGTCTTAATTTAAATTCCTCTCTAAAGCAGGTCTAGGTACAATAGCGAATTTGAGTGGGGAACACAGGAAGCATATTGAAGTTGCAAAGAAGATAGATGGGAAAGGAAGAAAAGCCAGTTAAGGAGCACCAATGAATGGGCTGTCACGGTGGGAAACCTGGCTCCCTCCTGCTGGGAAAACCTCTTCAGCAGTCCCCAACCTTTTTGGCACCAGGTACTTGTGTTCCTATAAGAATCTAATGATCTGATGATCTGAGGTGGAGCTGAGGTGGTGATGCTAATGCTGGGGAGTGGCTGTAAATACAGATGAAACTTCTCTTGCTTGCCTGCTGCTCACCTCTTACTGTGCAGCCTGGTTCCTAACAGGCCGCAAACTGGTACTAGTCCATGGCCTGAATGTTGAGGACACCTGCTCTAAGAGACTATTACATAGAACATACTTCAGAACTCTCCTTCCGAAGAGTGAGGATACTGGATGAGGTGTTTACCAACTCTCCTCCCTCATTAGTTAAAGATTATTCTGGGGTCTTAACTTCCCAAACTCATGCTTTGGCTGAATATATTCCTGAGTCCAGAGAAAGTCCTCAGAAAGAAGGCTATTGAATATGGAATCTGTTAAAAGAAACTGTAGTGGCCTCCAGAACACACTAAGAGGAGATGGTAGGGCACTCATAGTGTCTGCTAGGATGTCCTTTCCAGGTAAATTTAATGATCAATAATCAGCAATTTGGAGATAATGTAAAGAATTAAGAAAGAAAGAACAAGGAAAGAAGGAGTGGTGAGTAGGAACAGTTCATCCATCATGATACAGACAAGAAATGAAATGAATAAAAGCACAGTATAAATTAAAGAAAGAGGAGACAAAAATATATATGAATAACTTTCTGATTCTGTTCCACGACCCCACATTTTTAAACTAGAAAATAGACAAACCAAGTCCAGCTTCTATGTGGAGAGACATATTTGAGCTATATTTACACATTCAAGGAACAGAAAAAAGTTTCTCTTGGAAGAACTAGTCAGTCATTTCACTGAGATACGGGAACAATTATATTTTCATGCATTTCGCTGAAATACATTTTCAACATTGAAATACAGGTAGCAGTGAGCATTTCACATAATAAAAATGAGAGAGTATATTAGAAGTTGATTTGAAAACTTAAAATATCCTCCCCATTTAGTTGGGTTATTATTTAAATGTTATCATTATTGACATATTGACTGATTTTCCTGAAGCCCAGGAATAATATCATGTTGGAAAATTCTATTTAAAACAATGCTCCCGGATATGGCAGTATTTGAAATAGTATTCAAAAATAGTCTCTAATGCAAGAGAGAGACCTTTCTACAGATATTGAAGCCAACATGCATTTTTCATCATTTTAACATTCACAGGACAGAGATTTCTGGAAATTATTGAGAAGGCAGAGTAAGGGTGTTCCTTAATAAAAAATTACATAAAAATCTACTAAAAATGACCTAGTTCATAATTACATGGGTTCGAAACAAAAGGTTCCCAAGGTGGGTTGTGTTTGGTTGGCACATCTTTTGTTGTTTTTGTTTTGTTGTTGTTAGGAATTAATATCTCTAGGTATTGGTTGTTCTCCCTAGTACAACACATTTCGACACTTTTATTCATTCATCCAATAAGTATTTATTGAGCACCTACTATGTATTAGGCCCTCTCATAGACATTTGGGATATATCAGTGAACAAAACAGCCAAAGATTCCCTGCACTCAGGAACTTACATCCCTCTCTCCATGACTCCCATTGTCTTAGGTAACCTTACATATTTACATCACTTATCTGTTCTCTAAAGTCATTTATAATCTCTGACCAGGATGTTTACATCATCAGAGCACAATGAGTACAAAACAAAAAAGTCAAAAGGTATTTCACTGAAATGAGACTTTACAAAAGATAATCAGTGTCATTTACATTTTAATCTAGTAACTGAACAAGTAAATGAAAAAAAAAACAAAAACAAAACTAGAAATGGAACTTGTGTTCTAAGTAGAACAAAAGACAATAAACTCAAAATTTATTTCAGTCAATAAACTATACCAATAGTTGGAGTACTAATACTTAATAGCCTGAAAAGTATTCATAAACATTGAGAAAACATGATGAAGAAAAACTTTAGCACCACATATCTCTCCCTCTCTTGATAAATAACCCTTTACTATTCTTGCCAACAGGTGATACCTTGGTAAAATTTAGTCCTATTTATTTTTACAAGAAACTAAGCATAAATCTGTTGCAGCAGCAGAATCCCACAGGATCACCACTCATGGAGAGAAAATATGAGCTAAGTACTTCTAAGGAATTTGTTGTCCATGAAATTTTCCTGTTCTTTATAAAAGATACTAGATTTTTGGAAATAGTGCCAGTTTGCACACATATTCTCTTCACAAAATCAGCAGAGGATGAACTTGATATTCCTGTTGGCTGAAATTCTCTTACAATACTTAGCCGCCTGCTAAACTAGTAGTCAAGTACTTTATCATACTCAAATATCAACATTGATTCTTCACTGAATTCCTAGTTTTTTTGTCCAAGCCAATTGAGTTGCTTCCTCCTTTGTATAAACATAGCTACTGATAATATCTCCACCCCTTAGGACATTTACTTCTACCCTTTCACTGTGAAATATTTAGGAATAGGACATCAAGGTGAAAAGGGTAATGTTTTTCATGCTTGTATGAAACAACAGCACCCAATAAAAAATCTGGCAAAGAATTAGGAGCTTAATAAAACCTTGCTGAATAAAAGAAGGTTGAATTTAAAGACGAGAAAACAGAAACTCTACCTAACCCCTGACTGTTAATCATGAAGTTAATTTGTCCCTGCCAAAAAAAAAAATCAATGTGAAAGAATGTGACATGTGACTCAGGATTTCACAAGCCATTCATTAAAAAATACTAGTTATGATCACCTGCCAATTCTTTTATTGTTCAACCCGTCTAAACTAACAAGGTGATAACAAATAATTTCTCTACCAACGTTTATTACATTATGCATATAAAATAAATATAGCATATCATTTACCCTTATTTGTACTTAATTCTTTGCTCAGTTATAACACATACATTACTATCAATAAACCACATGATTAAGCCGAATTGTGTCTCTGAATGAAAAATAAAGAGTACATGGCCTTTGTTATAAGAAGATCAGTATTTAGTTAATTCAGTATGGACTTAAAATATCAGTCACTATATAAGGTTCTTCTGTAAGAGTGACATAATGCAGCAGAAGAACAGATAAAGACATTACCTCTAAGACCATCTGTTGTTGTTCTTGCAGCTACACTTCTGGAATCCTCTCCAGAGTGGCAAAGCAAATAAAACAATAATTCTGCTCTGGCCACCACAGCTGCTGAAATAGAGGCAGCTGGTATTTCTATAGCCAGTATCATAATACAGAGGCATCCACGTTAAAAGGTACTCTGTTATTGGTTGCTCTTTTAAAAGTGTGAGAAAGATTTATTTTTTTCTTTTTATTATACATCCTGGAGACACTGTATTGTAGTGTTATATTTTGAATCCTTTTCTGATTCTATAATTTCATTTTATAACAATTTTGGCTAAGGCTGCTTCATAGCTTATCTTAAAAAATAACATTGAACAGATTTAACTCTGCTGGGTCTCTGTTTGCTTCTTTGAACATCAAGGGGGATTCTGTTAGATAATTTTTAAGGAACTACTTAGATGAAGTTTCTACCTTCATTAGGAAAATACTTGGGTATATAGTCTCCTAACCTTACGACACATCTTACTCAGGTTACTCCAATGTCTAAATTTGTTCCAATATATAGCAAAGATTAGAAATCACATCAGGAGCTTAATTAGCCAGGTCGTTGAGAGCAGAAAAATAAACTGATTGCAAACATCTATGTTTTATTTTTTTTTAATTTTTTAATTCAACATATATTTATTATTATCTGGCTGTGTTCTAGGCATTGGAGATAACAGAACAAAACTAGCAAAAATCCTACCTTGAAGTGTTTGTAATTAGATGAGACAATCATAGACCTTAAGAGTGCCAGGCACTCTTCAAAAAGCTTTACATATATTGACTCATTTAATTGTATGAGATAGGTACTATTATCACCTATTTTACTTATTACCAGCTTGAGAAACAGTTTAGATAACTTGTTCAAGGTCACATAGGTAGCAAATGGTGAAGCTGGGATTCTAATCTAGGCATTCTGGTTTGAGACAGATACAAAGCACTATAGATAAACTCCAGAGTGAAAATAAATAAAGTTTTGTCATTCCAAGCTCTAATTGAATTCCTGATGATCTTTATATCAGAGGAAGAATTAGTGCTGCTTCTCTAACAGAAAGAAGGAATAATATTAATACCATCTATTGCTATATTATAAAAATCTGGGAAAGGCAATGATAAATGTGATTAGCTACTCAGATTCCAGGAATCTCTACCATTCAGAACAGAAGGTAAAATGGACTTGTGACCCACCTAAGTTATAATTAAAAAGCCTAACTTCTGAAGTGTCTTTGGAAGAGGTTTTTATGCCATTGCTCATTGTTTTTATGCTGTTTACTCCTAACTTACACAATTGTCCCTCGGGGGGATTGGTTCCAGGTCCCCTGACGAATCTAAGGATATGCAAGTCCCTTATATAAAATGGCACAGTATTTGCATATAACTAAGGCACATTCTTCCATATACTTTAAATCGTCTCTAGATTACTTATAATACCTATAATACCTAAATGCTATGTAAATTGTTTTAATGTATTGTTTAGGAAATAACCCAAAAAATCTGTACATAATCAGTATAGTACAACCATCATGGGCTTAGCTACATAGTACATGTCAGCAACACCATAATATTTTTAATCCCTGGTTGATTGAATCCGTGGATGCAGAACAGCAGTTATGGAGGGCCAACTGTACATAACTATAATGGTATAATGGACTCAGTTATTTAAATTCTCAGATTTCACAAGGTAAGGAGGAAGAATTTAAGCATGGAAAGGCTTCTTGAGACAGGTAAATGGAGAGCAACAATGGTAGTCAACAATCTACCAGTAAGGAAAGAGTAAGAGAAACAAATATAGTATTACTTGGAGCACTAAGTGTGGTCTCAAAGATAAACTATTAATTAAGCTTCCATTCTCAAATTGTCAGATTAGGCAGGTACAATTTTAAAAAGCAAGAAAAGTAGGTATTAGTAATAAGAAGGGAAGAGAGAGGGAGAGAGAGCTTGCTTGCTAATGCATCTAAAGTACACTGTAAAATACTACTAATACTACTCTGTGAAGAATAAAAGCGGTTACATTTTGCTGAATACAATTCTGGACCCAAGATTAAATAAATTAAAGCATGCAAATTATATGTGCATTCACATTAACACACTTAAATATTATAATGATTATTTACTTTGAATTCTAGAAGTATACCTGTCTCTTAATTTATGTGAACTTACCATTTCACGCATATTTTTTTTTTTTTGCAGAAGAAAATCACACAAAAAGAGTCTACTAGTACGAAAAAAAAAAATACTAAATAGGCCATTACAAATCATAAAAATATTTTTTCACGTATTTTTTTTTCTCTCTCTCTCTCTCTCTCTCTCTCTCTCTCACACACACACACACACACGCACGCTAATAAAAATTCAGAAAAATCAGAATAGATTTTATTTGCTGTTGGTGTCTGTACCGTAATCTAAAGCAATCAACCTTCTCTTTTTAATTGGTTTCATTCTTTTGGTTTCATTATTTCTCTTTATGTTTTGGATGATCTTTTCCAATCCCATCTTTGACTAAGTTTTCATAAATTCTTCAAAATTCACTGCAACATTTTTTAAAAAATTATTTTGAAATTTTAAGGTTCACTGGATGTTTGGATCAATATCTAGAATTTCAGTTTCCAGTTTTGTGGCCAATTGAAGAGCTTTGTAAATATTTTCTGCAGCGAATGAAATGGTTCAAGGTCACTGACGTATTTATAGGTAGGATGGGCTTCAGATATTAAGTGCATTAATTCATTGTCAGTAAATTCCTGATCAACCAGTAATTCATTAATATCTACATTTTAATTGTCAGAGTCTTCTTGAAATGTATTTAATAAATTAATTCCAGTTAATCCCTTTTCAGTTGGAACAATATTCACTGGTACAACCACTTCCGGCCATATTGTTTTCCAGCAAGGATTTAAATTTGATGGCTTTATATCACTCAATGCCAAAGCAATATTCTTTTTTAAAATGTTATTTTATTATTAATTTTAAGTATACAGTACATTGGTTACACATTTATGTAGTTTATGAAATGATCCCCCTGATGGGTCTTTCTCTCCTCTGGTTCTACACCTAGGCATTACAATACTGCTGACTGCATTCCCTATGCCTTTAAAGCAATATTCTTGATATGACTTAAATTTGTATATTTATTCCAGGCTTCTGTAATTGTAAGTGATTCATTGTCTTCAAGCTTATTAAAAATATCACTAAATCTCCATTTAATATAACTAATCTTAAAGGTGGAAATAATGCCTTGATCTAAAGGTTGGATCAAGGAAGTTGTATTTGGTGGCAAATATACAACTTTTGTATTTGGATGTTCTAAATTGTGTGGATGACCAGGTGCATTATCTAAACGTATTTTAAAAGGAAGACAATTTTCCTTCATATAATTTTCAGCTTCTACAGCCAAACATTTGTAAAACCAATCCCAAAAAACATTAGTAGTCACTCATGCTTTTTATTTGCCATCCAATGAATGATCATTAATAATTATGTATTAGTAAGTATTATTTCTTTGTACGTTGCTGACTTAAGTTATTGTATTTTAGAAAGAGTAATTGCCAACAATGGGAATGAAAAAGAAAGAACTGGGTAAAATGAGACCATGTAAATGGAAACAAAGTATAAAACGTTCACGTAAACGGACGAGGGAGGTTATTTACCACATATTAAAAAACCCATGTAAAAAAAATACCACCTAAATCGAGACGCAGATAAGTGCAGTGTTATGAGTACCTCAGCCTTTACCAAGTATCTATTTCCAACCTCATTGCTGGGATTTCTGTCCCCACCTGCAATGGACATGTGTACATTTGAAGATGTTAGAATGTGGAGTCTAATTCTAGGATGTGAGAGTAACTCAATAAATTAAGTCCTGCTTTGGGAAACCCAAGAAATGTGTAGATTTTGTTTTATAAAGGGTTAAATATCTTTTGGGGAGATGTTTTCCTTTTAAGTACAGATATATTAAGTACTTTTTACTATTATGTTTATAATGATATTCCTTCCCCATGGTTAACTAAATTTTAAAAAAAGGAAAAGAAAGGCAGAAAAAGAATTAGAGTGTAATTTGTTAAAAATAAATGTGCCAAAGCATAAGCATTTGATTCCAAGTTTTGTGTGTGGTTAAGAGTCAATTTGCTAGATTGAATTTAAAAACCATAAAATTGTAGTTTACCCTGGAGAAAATGACAATTTTAAGTTATAGATATTGTAGTAGGTGTCACTGTGGTATCATGTTAACATACTATAAATATTAACTGCGGCTTAACACTATTATTACAGATCTAATTCCAACAAGAGTCAATTCAAGTCTAACTACTAAACTAGCTACCTTTCTTATCTTGGGATTTCAGACATTCAAAGAACATTTAAATATATTGTTGCCATGTTCTAGGACAATGCTGCCACATGAAAAGAGAGGTATTTATTTTTTGAGTAAGATAATACTGTAATGCAACATATGTAGAGAAACTTATTTGCTGCACAAAATGGAATATTGCTTAAGGGAAGATGAAAAGCCAATAAAACCTTTTAAATACTATTTTAATATGAATGATAAAACATTGACTGAATTACCTCTGAATTCAATTCCTCCCTACACAAAAAAATAAAGGCATAAAAATACCTGCCAATATTTTATTTCTCAAAGCTACTGAAAAATACAGCTTTCACATTCTACTTGTAATATTTTCAATACAGATTTTGGTAAAGCCACATTTTCCCATTTTACATAATTAATATGAGCTGCTGAAATATCTTTGTAGAGGACATAAATACTTAAACTATCTGTTTCAATGTCGAATTTTTGTTTTTCTTCAAATTCTTAATTTTAATATGTATTGATTTGCCTATTTAACTTTCCAGCAACATGATAATTATAAACTCTTTGTAGAGCTGTATACATATAATAATGCTTTACTAAACATGTATTCGTATTTAACATTTTGCTAAAACACACAAACAAAAGTTTAGCATCACTGCATATTCACTGAATTTTCAGGTTCTTTGAAATGCAGTATCGTATTTTTGTACAGTCCATAGTGTCATAATTCTATATGAATATTTCATCAGGTTATTTTTTACTTATGGTTCCAAAATGAAAAAGACATGAATGTTAGTTACAGTTTCATCAGATTCAGCTAAACTTAAAATTGAAAGACAATATGCAATGAGACAGGACCTTAGTTATTAAGTATTCCTGATCAAGATCAAGAGAATTAGAAAAGTAGGAATTTAGCCTCTTTCCTCCTTTTTGTTTCAACTGAGCAATTGTTTAGTGGATTCAATCCCAGAGAAATTTAATAAGAACCCATACATATTATGCTGCATATTTTCTCAATAGTTTTGTTCATTTATTTTCTGTAGTGCTTAATGTTTTCTCTCTTCATTTTGGAAACACATATTTTAATTTGCACTTAATATGTGACTATCATTTTGAAGAAATCTCTTAACTTTTGTTAGCTGTTAGAAAAAACTATATGAAACTGCTTATGATTACTGTTTTAGAACCACAAATTCTTTTCAATAAAATAGAGCAAAATGGTGTTGGTAAATTTTGCTAAAGAGATAGACCACTACCTATTACTTGTACTTATCTGACTTGTTGGGAGCCGGAGATGTTGGGAGCCCTTTGTAAGGAAATATCAGTTCCTGGAACCCTGAAGGGAGGATAAGCATCAGTTCCTGAAATTCCAAGGGAGGAGTTTTTCTCTTGGCCTTATGTTAATCCATGTTAATCGCAGCTATTGTTTCTGGATACTTGTGGTTTTGTTTTGAGCAGTTTGTTACTTTGTTATGAGCAGTTTGTCACATACTCAAGCTGTATAAGTATACGGTGCTAAATAAACTCGAGGCTGCAGCTTTGACTGTATGCCCTCCCGAGATCTTTCTCTCTTCTCCGTCTCTTTTTCCTAACCCTCGCTCCCCCACTCAGGACTGTTCGACTCTGCCCGGCTGGCTCCGGCACTGACTAAAACTCCTGCCTCTTGCTTGGTTGAGCACAATGTTTCAATGTCAAACCAAAGTGAAAACTTAAATAGCTTCATGCAAATGTCACACAAATTTTTATGCCGAAAATTTTATACCTGGTATCTTGATAGTTTTAATTCTTGTCAAATTAGGATAAGAGGTTTCATTAATAGAACAAAAGGGCATGGTAACCATCAATAAATTCTTATTATACAATGTGTCTATCAGAAATCAATATTGCTGGCTTTACTGCATATTTACTGGATAGTATGTGATTGAAGGATACAGCCAATAACATGCTCAAGTAGTATAATATAGCAACTAAAGTAGAGTGACTAAAAAATTGATAGAAAGAAATGCTGTTCAAAACATAAACTACAGCATTTTATAAAACAATTGGATGTACCTATTTTATATAGCAATAGAACAGTAACTAGTAAATCAAGGAGAGTATGTTGTTATCAGAAAAAAAAAATGGCTTTTTAGAACAGACTTCACAGAAAATGGGAATTGAGGGAACAGCTGAAATCTTTGTGATGCTTTGGAAATAACTGCTGCAACACCAAACCAATAGTACATGCTGTCTGCACCTACAGCCCTAAGGCTGGTGTTCATGCATTTCTGATATTCTGCCTATCCATCATTTCCCAGCCCACCTATTTTCTCTCTTTTTCCAGTTTTTGTAACAATATACTAGTTATCCCACTCCTACTACATGTACTACCTGGACTGTCTTTTTTTCAAACTTAAGTAAAAGCCCTCATAAGCCAATGTAGATCTTTTAAGTTATGGCTACTTGTAGCTCACATGATTCTATGATATTAACAGTTAACACAAGATTAATCTTAGCTTAATTCCTATGACTAGTATGGCTAAAAACACATATATTTTAGCATGAAGTTTTAACAATAATATGCTTACTTCATTATGTCAGAATATCAGGGGGGAAATAACATACATTTAGGGAACACCCAAAACAAGTTTGCATTTTGCCTGTTCTTTAAATTGAAAAATATATTTGACAACTGTTCTTTGATGAGATAATAATCAATTCCTATTTTTCTAATATTTTTTAAAATTTACATTTACTTGGTACTGATTAGTATGCATGATTTGAAAAGCAGAGTAAAAACATAAATTGTTTAGAATTCTTTGTTATACAAGTCAATATAAGATTTTAAAAAAGCCTTTATCAAATCCATCAGAATTAGTATTACGTAGGTACTCCCTAATATACATATTTATATTTATATATGTCAATACCTATGGTAACTTGCATTTAATGAATATATAATAATGATATTCACTTATTTCTCCAACTACTGAGAAAATTTTGAAATTTAGCTATTATTTAATATTTCTGTTATAAAGTTCAGACTTGTAGAATCTGTCATTTATACTTTCAACTAAATAAAAAAGAAAAAATAAAAAGGACTAAATGAGGTTTTGGATATCTTCACTGCTTTCTTCACAAAGGTTATTCTTTTAATCTAACAACCACTGCTACCATAAAACTAAGAGCCTGCCATTTGCCAGGCATTTTTAATATAACTCATTAATCTTCACAATAGGTATAATGAGGTAAAGCTTTTTGGGAAAATTGATATTTTTAAATGCCTTCGAGCTTGAGGGTGAACAGTGGCCAGGGATGCATCTTCTCTTGAGTGAGATTAAAGCTTCCCAGTAACTTTTTGTATAAAACATATTGAGATCACAATATTTGCAAAGTTTCCTTCAAATAAGTGCATTAGGTCCAGAGATTATTTGTTGGATACATTTTTTTCTTGAACAGTAATGTAAGTGCCATGCATAAAAGGGCAGCAGTGTAACGACGTGTTAATTTTCTCAAATTCTATTAACCTAAACCTTTCTTGCATGGACCTTGAAGCTCAAAAGTAGCTGTGTATCTATAGGCTGCATCTACTTCTTGGTAGTCACTTCATTTTATTTCAGTTTTTGTTGTTCATGTTATCTGGCTAAGTAAAATGAAAGCTTAGAGTAAATGTTCTCTTTCTATCAATCAGAAACCCACCTCAGAGCACATTAACAACATGATTTAGCAGAAAAGCATTTATGAAGAGTTGAAAGAATTGGTCACACCACTGGACAGTAGGGAGAACCAAGATCCAGACCCAGGTCTTTCTCACTGATGTTTCTTTACACAGAGTTGTTTAAGGCTGTATATGTACCAATGTCAATTGCCAATTGATGTTGAGACTAGTATCTTATGTGGAGTTAGGATGCATGATGAATTAAATCACTGGATGACCAATCATTCTGGTTTGCCGTGGATTATGGGGTTTCCCAGGATGTAGGATTTTCACTGAATCTAGGACAAACTGGGATGGTTGGAAAAATAAAGATGACCCCTTGATATAATCTATCTGAGGATTTGGGATGAATAAGTAATAAGAGTAGTTACATGTAGTTATGGAAATTATTGTATCTTCATTATGAAAGCCAGTAATCTATAAAATCAAATTTGATAGTAAATAATCTAGGAGATATTTTATACCACTGGTTATAACTGCCAAGCTCAAAAATCACAAAAGAAGTCTAAAATGCATTTCTAGCAACTGAATTATTTTCTATAATAACACAATTCTCAGTAGTTTCACTAGAGCAATAAAACTTTAAAAAGTACTAAGCCATGGTCTACAAATCCACAATCTAGAAAAAGTTTAAATTTAAAAATCAAATAATCTCAAGAGTATTAAAAAGTTTATTACTGGAAAAAATATATGACAGATAGTATGAATTTTTGTATTCTTATGAAACACTTTTAAATTGTTCAGTTATAATTATAGTCTAATAGCCTACTAAGAATAACCTTAGATGTCTGCTAAAACACAGACTATTTGATATGCTCCAAAGTATTTGTGGTAAATTATAAGTTAGCATTTCAATAACTTATATCCTTTTCAATAAATATGACAGTGTTGCTTTTCATTTCATTAACAATGTTTTTAACTTCTGTTTTAGCTGTTTACTATGTCTTGGTTATGATGTCTTCTGGGAGAGATAACAGTTTATGAGGGATATTTTATAAGAAGTCATAGAACAAGAATAACCTTGGATATAATGAACCTAAAATATTCATTGCTAGGACAAGAAAATGCACAGGTGTAGGAAGATCCCAGCAATGTGCAAACTTCTGTTACTATAGCAATAGGATCCTGGAAAATCTGGGTCACATTGTTGCTCTGGAAACAGTCTCAGGAAGACCAAGGTTGAAACCCCATAATGACCATTGTTTCTGTCCCCAGATTCACTGAATACTCATCACCTATATTTTCACATTTCTAAAGCTATGTTAATAAGATTAGAGCATATGTAAGTTTGCTTTCCTTAAGAAATGACAGAGCAATTAGCTAAAGAATTTGTTGCATATCAATAAAAGTGAATGTTTCTTTAATTTTCCTTAGACACCATTACTAATTTTACAAGATAATATTCTATATTTTGGTTAAAAATTTCTGCCACTGATAGTTTAGATAAAAATATACTAGAATATAAAGGGACCGGGCAAAATGGTGTAGATGATAGAGGCTTGTTCATCCACTCTTGCAACCATATCAAAGTTGAGCCGGAAACACGCAGCAAACAGCAAGCAGAGTTGCCTGGAGGTCTAGATGAACAGAAGCACTACAACTAGGAAGAGAAATAAGACCTTAAACTGCAATGGTAGAAGGTTGGAGGGGGGTGAAGACACGAGGCTGCCAGTCCCCAGTAGCAGAGTGGGACAGAGGCTGCAGCAGCTGCAGATGCCTCTTAAAGGGGCCGTGTCCATGAGCAGACTTTCACAGAAGTGGATCACTTGCTCTGAGCACCGGAGCTGAACCAATGCTTTGGGGGGCACCAAAGACTTACAGGGGAATACTGAGGTGTCCGAGCGAGGGTCGGAGGAGAAACTTTCTCCCAGTCAGAAGTGAAATCCATTGTTCCTCTGTTGAGCCCTCCCCACCTCCCAGTGTGTGGAGGCAGTAGAAGTTGCTCTGCCAAGAAGATTCCCTGAAACTCCTCCTCCCCCAACTTGCAGCCCCACCCAAGACACATTCAGTTGTATTTTTGGCAATCTGGTGTGTCTTGGTGAGCAGAGCCAAGACTCTCACTGATGAAAGCTGGTCTTGGTTTCTGGCATGGCCTCTTGAGACAACTATAAGCACAGCATCTGTGGATTGCTTACTGAATCTTAACAGGTAGCACTGGGTGGGTAGAATGGGACTAAACTTGGCCTGCTGCTGAACCCCTCTCAGGACTATGCCACAGGACACCTACTACACAAGCCACACTAATAAGACCAGGAGACTTAGAAGCTCTTCTGAGTACATAGAATAACAGCCAAAATGGGAAGACAAAGAAGCAGAAATCATATGAAAGAACAGAACAGAGATTTAGGAAAAATGGAGACAAGAAAGCTAACAGACGCAGAATTCAAAACACTGATTATAAAGATGCTCAATGAACTTAGGGGAAGAGTAGATAAACTCAGTGAGAACTTTAACAAGCAGATAAAAAACATAAAAATGGAAATGGAAATGACAAAAGAGAACCAGTCAGAAATGAAGAATACATCATCTGAGATGAAGAGTATATTAAAGAGATTTAACAGAGTGGATGAAGAAGAAGATCAAACCACTGATACAGAAGATAGGGAAGCCAAGAACACACAGTCAGAATGGCAAGAAAAAAGAAGTTAAGAATTTTATAATAATTTAAAGAGCCTATGGAACAAAATTAAATGCAAAAATGCCATGTCGTAAAGGTACCTGAAGGAGGAGAGGGAGAACAAAAGTTGAAAAACTATTTGAAGAAATAATGATGGAAAACTTCTCTAACCTGGTGAAGGAAATATTTCCCAAGGAACTCAGAGGGTCCCTAAAAAGGTGAAACCAAAGATGCTTACACCAAGACACCTCATAATTAAAATGCCAAAGGTTAAATACAAAGAGAGAATCTTAAAAACAGCAAGAATCTTCAAAGCAGTCAGTTACCTACAAGGGAACACTCATAAGACTGGCAGCTGATTTCTCAAAAGAAACTTTGTAGGCCAGAAACGATTGGCAGGAAATATTCAAAGTGATGAAAACCCAGGATCTACAACCAAGAATACTTTATCCAGCAAAGCCATCATTTTGAGTCAAAGGACAGATTAAAGAATTACCCAGACAAAAATGAGCTAAAGAAATTCATCAACACCAAGCCAGTATTATAGGAAATGTTGGAGGGATTTCTTTAAGAAGAAAAAACATGAATAAAGACGAGTAATAACTACATATCTATCAACAAGTACCTCAAATGGAAAAGAATTAAGTGCTCCAATAGAAAGATATAGTGGCCGAATGGATAAGAAAACAAGACTCCTACATATGCTACTTATAAGGCACTCACCTCAGAGTTAAAGACACATATAGACTAAAAGGAAGGGAATGGAAAAAGATACTGCCTTGATGGACCTAGAGGGGATTGCATTGAATGAAGTAAGTCAGATAAAGACAAATGTGATTTCACACATATGTGGAATCTAAAGAACAAAATAAACAACAGTGACAAAATGGAGACAAATTCATAGCTACAGAGAATATTTTGAGGGAGGAGGTGGAGGAAACAGTGAAAAAGGGCAAAGGGATTAAGAATTATGAATGGATAGTTACAAAATAACCATGGAGATATAAAGTGTAGCATAAGAAAAATAGTCAACAATGTTGTAATAAATATGTAAGGAGGAAGAGGAACACTAAATTTAGTGGGGTGATCATTTTGTGTGTTATGTAGAGCTCTAATCACTATGCTGTACAACTGGAACTAATATAATATTGTATGTCAGTTATAATTGGGAAAAAACTCATTTGAATTGTACAATGTAAATATGAGCAACTAATTGTCTATTATATTTTAATAAAGCTGGAAAAAAAATTTTAAAGAAAAAATATATACCAGAATATATATTCATTTCTACAAATTTTTCTAGGAAACATTAATATTTACTTTAATCTCTGATAAAAGTAATTCATAAAATGATTATAAACTTATTTCAAGATTAGTCATCAATGGTTGAAGCTATATACCATATTGTAGCAAAGATTCTAAGATTCTTGTCATTATCTCACCATGACTACTGATGTTACCAATTATTTCTCTTCTTTCTACTATCTAGGTTAACAGTCCAATTCAATTATAGCCACTATTTATTGTATATACTAAGTGCTAGAAACTTTTTAAAAAGTTTTCTTTTCATAGCATTTACACCCTACTAAACCAAAAATGTAGATCTTTGTGTTATATCCCCATTTTAGAATGAAAAACGATGTGGGGGAAAGCTAAGGAACATCTTCCAAATTTGAAGAACCAAAATTTGAACGTCAGATTTTTGAATTTCAAAATTCATGCAAAATAGCTACAGGAAACTTTTTATGCCTTAATGATGGCATATCAATATTCTAATATTTGTTGTGTTCTGTTGGTATATATAGTAGTAAATACTGTTGTTTAGAAAACATAAATGATCTATGCCAAACAAATCTATTAAGGCATTAATATTTCCAATATTTAGTGTATAAAAAGATGGAATTATATTTGTTGTTTTTGTTTGTTTTTCTTTTGTTTCACATTCTAACTTTTCGATCATAAAAAAAAAAATCAGGAAAAAATGCACAGGTTCACTGATACATCATTTTTGTCCATATTGTAATATTTTGACCATGCCATTAAACCTTTATAATGATACTATTTCAAAAGTGATGTTTGACCTTCACTAAAGTTTTATCTTATCTTCTTTCTTTATAGTTGCTTCATTCCTATTCTCCCAAAGCTCAGAATATAGGCCCGCAAATACTCTCAATAGAGTTCCCTTTCTGAGATTCTATTAGACTATTTTCTTTAAATAGATGACTTATTTTTTTGCTTTAACATATATTATATCTAAAATATTAAAACAAATTCTAAATGCAAAGGCCACTTTTCAGTCATTCATTTGTTGAAAGCCTAATCCCAAATATGACTCTATTTGGAGACAGGGCCTTTAGGGAGGTAAATAAGTTTATATGAGGTCATAAAGGTGGAACTTTAATGTGATAGCACTTATGAAAGGTGGAAAAGACACCAGAACTCACTCAGTCTCTCCCTCTATAAATTACAGAGGAAAGGCCACAGTGAGAAGACAGCTGTCTCTAAGTCAGGAAAGAGAGGCTTACCATAAATCAACCCTGACAGCACCTTAATCTTGTATTTCTAGCTTCCAGACTTATGATAAAATAAAATTCTGTTGTTTAAGCCAACCAATTTGTGGTATTCTGTTATGTAAACCCAAGCATACTAATATAGAAAGTCATTATATTTGCACTATATATTCCCCACAAACATTTTCTTTAAAACTGTGATTGTTGGTAAAAAAACACATCTAGATTCTAATGAATGTTGCTACTTATTGCCTAGATGCTATGGAGATCATCTAAATAAAAACACCTCAAATATCCATATGACTAAGAAAACTACATGAGATTAGTACCCAGGTGCAGATGACAGCAAAATTTCTATTGCCACCTCCTTTTGCACTTAAACTGGTTATCTATGACAGTGGACATACTGTTTTATAAGAGAAAATGTCTAAGTCCACATTATTCCTATTATCCACAGCTATTACCATAAAATTGCTATAACTGAAATATTATTTCTCATAGCATTTAAATAAGTTAATTAAATTCCTCTAGATATAAAAGAGAACTGCCATGAATAGATCCCATTAACCAGAAAGTTTTAGATTGAGGTTCATAATAATCACTGGGTATTTCTGTCACAACTTCCCTATGGGTTATATGAAATAATAACAACAGGTAAGAATTACCTAATGTAGGGAACAGAAATGATTCCTTAACCTCTGTCTTTTTTCATAATAATGTATTGAGACAGACTGGAGACAAAAAAGAGAGAGAGGGAGAGGGAGAGAGAGAGAGAGAGAGTAGAAGAAGAAGAAGAAGAAGAAGAAGAAGAAGAAGAAGAGAGAAAGTAGGGAGAAAGGGAAGAGAAGGAGAAAGTATAGGTTTTTCCTATTTCTATAGCCAATAATACTTTTTCAGACTTGGTTCCTAGATGTAATGCACATTTAAGTAAGACACATTAATTCTATAATTCTTGTAAATGCTAAGTTTGAGCAGACTGAATCAAAGGACCTATATAATTAAGTAAAATTAGCCCCACCTGTCCCATTCCTTTATAAAATTCATCATAACCTCTCAAACAAGTATATATATACTTTATTCTAATATAAATAGCCTTCTTATTTGCCTTTGGAATCATGAGACATCAGTATATAATAATTCTAAATATGTTAAAATAATTAAAATTTATCATAATTCCTATGTCCTCTTAATTACAAATACACAGACCTTTCTGGTCAAGGTAGTGGAGCAAGTAAATGCTGTGCTCACTTACACTGATGACCACATCAAAATTACAAATAAACTACAGAACAACCATCGCTGAGAATCCCTGAAGTTTAAGTGAATAGAAGTCATACAATTAAGGACACACAGAAGAAGCCAAGTTGAGACTGGTAGGAAGGGCAGAGATGCAGAATGGGCTGTTCTCACACCCACATGTGGCAGTTGAGAATCTAGAGGGATATCTTGGCTTTGGAGGTCCCCTCAGGGGAGCAAGGGGTTCCAGGCCCACACCAGGCTTCCCAGCCCAAGGTCCCAGTATTGGGAAGAGAAGTTCCCATAATTCTGGCTGTGAAAACCAGCAGAAATTGTGGCTGAGTGAGACAAAGGGTAGCTTGAGTTGTAGACATTCCTCTTAAAGGGCCCATGCGTGGACCTATTCACAGATGTCCTCACTCGCTCTGAGGTTCAGCACTGGGGCAGCTGCTTGAAGACTGCCAGAGACATACAAAGAGGAACCAAACTGTCTGATTTTAGGATGAGGGCTGTGTGGGCAGCTTTCTCCTAGAGAAAAGTGCTGACAGATCCCTTGTTCCTTTGTTGAGCCTTCTGCATTTCTGGCATGCAGACACAGGTGGTTGCGATATCTGAGTCTCCATCAACCAGGCTAACACTGGTTGCCCCGACCTGATAATTCCCTAAGACACCCCCAACCCAACTTTCGAGCCCTCACAAGCCTCCTGCAGGAACTTTTCCTAACAAGTGACCTGTCTTGGCTCACCCTGAGGATTTTCCTAAAATCTCTCGAAGGTTCATAAAACCCAAACAAGCAGCATCTGCCTTCAGTGTGACCCATAACTCTTTCTGAGCAATCCCAAGCCCAGCACTAGAGGCAGCCAATTCAGTTTGCAGCTTGGTCTCTTGAGGCACCTCTAAGTCTAGCATGGATGGCAGCCATCTGCAGATTGCTTAGTATCTCATGCCAGGTGGTCCCCAGGCAAAGCAGAGTCTATGGCTGAAGTTAGCCTGCAGTGGGGCCCCTCCATTAAGGCCCAGAGATCAGCATATTCAGTGGCCAGGTTTTCACCAAGCTGGAGTACCACCCAGGGCTGCATCCAAGGATAACACAAGTAAAGGGCACAGGAGGCAGGCACCATGGCCCTGTTAATGCAAATCTTCTCTGAAGGGTCACACCTCATTGGCCAGTCCTCATGACCAATCAGCTTATGGATCAATCTCTCCCACTGATGTGCAAACAGAAGCTAAGTCTCAACTACAATAGTAGAGCACACACAACCTATACAATGGAAACACCTGGACCATCCAGCTAAGGTGACCAGGGAGATTGTGCCACTGGACCCCAAAGGATACCTACTACATAAAACCATAATACTAAGACTGGGAAAAATAGTAGCCCTACCTAACACATAGAGACAAATACATGTGGACAACTAAAATTGAGAGACAAAGAAACATGTCCCAAATGAATGAACAGAACAAAGTTCCAGAAAAAGAACTAAACAAAATGGAGACAAGCAATCTACCATATGTAGTATTCAAAACACTAGTTATAAGGATTTTCAGTAAACTTAGGGAAAGAGGAGATGAACTCAGTTAGAACTTTAACAGAGTGAGAGAAAATATAAAAATGAAGATAGATTTATAAAAACAATCAGAAATGAAGAATATGATAACTGAAATGAAGAAGACAGTAGAGAATCAAAAGTAGATCAGATGAAGCAGATGAACAAATCAGTAAATTATACTATAAAGTAACAGAAAACACCCAATCAGAACAACAAGAAGAAAAAATAATTCAAAAAAATTAGGACAGTTTAAGAGGCCTCTGAGGCAACATCAAGTATACCAACATTCACATCATACGGGTACCAAAACGAGAAGAGAGAGAGCGAAGAATTGAAAACCTATTTGAAAAAATGATGATATAAAAATGCCCTAACCTGGTGAGGGAAATAGACATATAAGCCCAGAAAGTGCAGAGTCTAAAACAATGTATACCCAAAGAGGTCCACAGCAAGACACATCATAATTAAAATGCCAAAGGCTCAAGACAAAGAAAGAATCTTAAAAGCAGCAAAAGAAAAGCAGTCAGTTATTACTTATAAGGTAGCACATATAAGACTGTCCGCTGATTTCTCAACAGAAACTTTGCAAGCCAGAAGGGATTGGCAGGAAATATTCAAAGTGATAAAAAACAAGGATCTATAACCAAGATTACTCTACCCAGCAGAGCTATCATTTAGAATGGAAGGACAGATAAAGAACTTCCCAGATAAGAAAAGTCTAAAGGAGTTCATACCACCAAGCTGCCATTACAGGAAATGTTAGAGGGATTTCTTTAAGAAAAAGAAGGAAAAAGAAGAAAAAAGATAAAAAATATGAACAATAAAATGGCAAAAGCTACACATCTATCAGCAATTACTTTAAATGTGAATGGATTAGATGCTCCAATCAAAGGACTGGGTGGCTGAATAGATAAAAAAAAACAAGACTCTTACATATGCTGCCTATAAGAGACTCACTTAAGATGGAAAGACACACACAAACTAAAAGTAAAAGGATGACAAAAGATATTTCATGAAAATTAAAACAAACAAATAAAAACCTGGGGTAGCAATGCTTACTACCAGACAAAATAGACTTTAAAACAAAGGCTGTAAGAGACAAGCACCCAGTAATCTCACTTCTGGATACTTATTCGAAGAAATCCAAAATACTACTTTGAAGGGACACATGAATCCTTATGTTTATTGCAGCTTTTTTTTTTTAATAATAGACAAGATATTGAGGGAACCTGGATGTCCATCAATACATGACTGAATAAACAAGTAGTACATATATACAATGGAATATTACTCAGCCATTAAAAAAGAATGAAATCTTGCCATCTGCAACAACATGGATGGACCTAGAGGGTATTGTGCGTGTGTAGTAACTCAGACAGAGAAAGACAAATTTTATATGATTTCACTTACATGTGGAATCTAAAGAACAAAATAAATAAACAAAACAGAAACAAACTCATCAATACAGAAAATTTTTTGATGGTTGCCAGATGGAAGGAAACTCTGATAGGTTGGTGAAAAAGAGGAAGAGATTAAGAAGTACAAACTGGTAGTTCCAAAATTGTCATGGGGATGTAAAGTTTAGCATATAGAATATAGTCAATAATATTTTAATAACTATGCATGGTGTCAGATGGGTACTAGATTTATTGGAGTGATCAATTTGTAAATTATATAAATGTCTAATCATTATGCAGAAACTAATATAAATTGTATTTTAATTATAATTGAAAAAATGTAAAAAATACACATAATTTGAGAAATTAAAATTGTTTATATTCAACATTACCATAATAATAATAATTTAAAAATATACCTGTATTTATTGATATTCTAAATTTACAAATTTTAACAGCTTTATTTTAATAAATTACTAGAAACACTGCTACATTAAGAATTTACCAATCAATAGCTAATATTCTTTTTCTTTCAAATGGGAGTAGGAAAACAACCAAAACAACTTTTGGATGCTGCTACACATTATGTCAATAAATCTGGGAGTATGTGTAACTAGAAATAAACAGTCATAATACTTTCTGTTTTATAGAATTCTATGAATTGTTGTAAGAAGATCTAACCTAGATTAGGTATGATAAATAATGGCAAATCTGTTACAGGAGATTTTTCATAGCATGTTAAGTAATTAACAGAGGCCAACAAATGAATAGATACCTCATGATAAATATAAAATTACAAGCTCTACTAAAATGTCATCTCATAATGGGAAAGCTAAGAAAACAAATTATTAGTAAATCTATAGATGACACTGACTTTTAAAATGTCACCCAGATATTATTCTTCTAAGCAGTTCTAGAAAATTGATTTTTATTAACAAATGTTTCATTCACAAAATGGCATGGATTTACAGAAAACAGTCTGATAATAAGAGCAACATTTGTTTTCCAAAGACATTATTTAATCTTGATTAAACTATGTACATTACTAGATCATTCTCTAGAAAATCTAATTCAGCAGGGATGGGATGGGCCAAGAAAATTGTACTCCATGCCATAATTGTTTTGGTGCAAAATTTTTCAAAGTCCTTATCCACAGCAGATAATTTTCTGTCTTCATATGCCATGCCATTTTGGGCATTGTGCAAATCAGGTAACAGAGTGATTGCAATGAAAAAGGATGACTATAGAGATGTTAAAATGAAATTATTTTTCTGTACCAAAAATACATTTCTTATTCAACTATTTGATCTCCATTACAAAAATTATTTCCAAAGTTGCACTTTAATAAACATATTAACAGAGAAAATTAATCAAACATATTCCAATATTTATAATAGAATATCCTCCCCCTCAATAAGTTATACATTTTCCTTGACATTTTGCATATCAAGAGTTAAAAACGTGGAAAATTTATTTACATCATTTAGAGATTCACAAGAGTAAAAACTGTAAAGAGCACCCGAATCTCATATTGATTATGGCAATGGTGACTCATGATCTTCTTTCAATGTTAGAAAAGCAATAAACTCATCTATATGCACTTATTTTTCAGTTTATAGACCTGTTTACATGAAGTTGCTGAAAGCTTAATTTATTCCTGGTGTACTTTAAGAGCTACCTCAATGATTTCATCTATTTGAAATGCACAAACTATTTCAACTTTGAGCACAACCAGATGGGAAAAGCACTGAAACCTGGTCTGAATATGTAAAGTACCAGGCACATGCCATGCCTGATTAGAGTTATTGAGTCAAACAAAATACTAGTTTATATTTGTAAACCCAATTATTTACCAATTTCTAATGCTCATTTTGTAATGAACGCCAACCTAAATTTTTATGAGATAATTTATAAAAGAAAATAATAGGTTATTTTGTTTGCTCAGTTCAGATATTCAATACTTCAGCCAGAAAGCTGAAAGTGCCCCTGTGTTCTCCATAGGACAGCTAGTTAAGTCTTAGTTTTTTTAGCTGGAAATTGTTTAAAATCATCTCAAAAATAAAGTCACTCAGCTGCTTTAAAAGGTCTCAGGAACTGAAGTCTATCACCTCACATGGTAATACTCTTCTTTCAGCTTTAAGGTAAGAAATACTTATTCCTAATAAAATATTCTGGCTGAGATTTAAGTTCATTTCTTCCAGCTCCACAAATATAGTGACTAGTTAGTCTGTCTCCTATTTAAGATAACTCTTCAAACATTGAGATCAATCTTGTCCCCACTCTTTATTAGCTGTGAGACATTGGAAACTAATAAAACCATACATTTCTACAACATAAAAACATTAAATATAATTTCATTGTACCTCTTAGTCTTTAACAAATTTTTGTTTATGCTGATTGAGTTCATTCCCCAAACAACCCAATGAGGATAGTTTAATCACTATGAGCCAATTTGTTATGTCAGATAATAGGAAAAGACGTGATTAAAAATGATCCACCTGTTTACATGTCATTAGTTAAAAACTGAGATAATAAACATGAAACATTTTTTAAATTAATAAAGCACTATTCAAGCACAACGTTGTAACATAAGTAATAATATATCCATTGTTTTGTTCTTATTCATTCCACTGTAATGCCTTTACCCATCCCATAGGACCTGCTTCTATTTTTAATTTTTCTCTCTGGATCATGTGTATTTTAAAAATATATTAAAGAAAATAAGAAAAACAGAGTTAGTTATAATAATTCATAAAATATTTTATGCCAAGAAGAATAACATAATCAAACCTAGTTCTTACATGTTAATCTCTGATTTTTATTTCCCAATATCCTATTTATTCATTTTCAAGTGAAATGAGATTATTAACTTTTACAAGTCTTAGGTCCACTAAGATTTTATATTTCTATTTCTTCAGCAACATAGTTTCTTTCAAGTCTTTCTTATCCTTTTGCTTTCTTCTAAGGACTTTTATCTGATGCTTAATAGAGCATTTCTCTAGTTTAAGTCAGTTTACATCTTAGTCAATATCCCTA
Source organism: Eidolon dupreanum (assembly GCA_028627145.1). Taxonomy (NCBI): domain Eukaryota; kingdom Metazoa; phylum Chordata; class Mammalia; order Chiroptera; family Pteropodidae; genus Eidolon; species Eidolon dupreanum. The sequence goes on from CM053509.1 coordinate 80,229,401, forward strand.
TGTCTATCATTGCTGACCCATAATAGAAACCCAATACAGTTCTGATGAATAAATAAATGAATAAATAACGGAATAGATAAAAGAATGAGCCGTTCAAAATTTTAACAACTCATATTGGAACAGAGGTTGTTAAATCGATGTACGTATGGGCATGCATTTTTTTTTTTTTTATCTTTCAATAATGTCCTAGCTTTATCTTTTCACCGAATGAACTGAACGAGTTGCTGACTAGCACTGTGTTGGAAGAATGAATAAAGTCTGTTCCATGTGCTTTACACATATCAACTCATTAATTCTTCCTTGCAACTTTATGAATTTCTGAGGAAACTGAGGCAAAGAAGAATGAAGTGACTTGCTACATAAGATCTAAGAGCTAATAAGAGGCAGAACTAAGACTTAAATTCAGGCACACTAAGGCCCGTACTTTTCAAGATTTTTGTTAATGGGAAAAGTAATTTTAAAACTCTTTATCTTAATATAATTATTTAAAAGTAAAAATTTATATTAATTGCACTGAAAGTTTCTCAAATCCAGTTAAAATTCTAGTTCATTAAGGTGATTATTAATATACAATCATACAAAAGACAGGTTTATTCACATGTTCTCTTTGCTCTTTCATTTAGCAATTTCTTCTTAATGTTTGCAGTTACTCTGAGGTCTACATTAGTAAACACAGGCTGACTTAAGTGTTTGTCTTGCTAATATTTTGACATTTTGTACAAACATACTTTCCTAAAAACATCTACTTGTGATTACGAATTAGATTTCTTGAAATAGAGTAAAAGAAAGGTGCTTTTACTTAGCTTTGGAATCACAAAACTCTTTTAGCAATTTAGATCATATTTTTTTTTTATGAAGACTAGTATTTCTCAAAAATGTCTTTGAACAAGATATAGGCTTGCTTGTGACATTTATAAATTCAATAACAAGGAAGTATAATTTTGTGTGCTATACAAACATACATTACATGAGAGCATGTTGCTTAAATTAAATTTTACAGTGTCCATTTGCCAAAAGCTTTCAGATATAAAATTTTCTAGGGAATAAAAAAAGGATGCTTTGTTTCTACATATACTAAAGAAATCATTTAGTCTATAATAAAATTAAAAAGCCATTAAACATTAGTTGTATATAATAGACATAAAACATTCAGAGATAATTCCTTACCTGTTTTATTGGAAAGTCTAAATGATACCATCTTATCCGGAATATTACATACATTCCTCACTGAAGCAATACAGCTATAATTAGCATAGTCCTGAGGTCGAAGATTCTTTAGTTTCAAGATCTTTGTTTCACCCTGAAAATGTAAAAGTAAAAAAGATCATTAGAAAAAGTCAATAGTAACCAAAGTGAATGAATGGATCATGTTATTATGTTGTATTAAATCATATTATTATCAGACTATGGTACATTGTCTTATTTTTTAAGGAAAATAAATTTTAAAAAATTGCATTTAGAAATAATACTGTACTGTGCCTGGAGATAAAAACTAACAGACTACAATGAAAATTCATGTTTTCTTTGCAAACTATATTCCTAGGGGGAGAAAAAATTCTATTTATGGTGTTAGTTATGCAAATTGTTATGCAAAGATCAGAACAGTGTACTTAATAATGGAATTTATTCAACAAACACTACAATCTATGCAGATTTCAAAATGAAATGTTATGAAAGGATTCTGAAGAGGAGTTAATAAATGAAACACTGTCAGTAGAACAAAGTTAATGAGTCAATCTAATGATAATGAAATTTATATACATAAATATTTTGTGAATGTGGAGCAATGACAGATGATAGATCTAAAACTGCATTAAAGAAGTATTCATGACTATCTACATTATTACTGTTCTTGTTATTTTACATTCAGGAGTTCAAGGTCTGGGTGTCTCAGATAAATCTGCAAAATTGCAGATCGATTCAAATAAAGTGGCCAGAAATATCTTACAAACTCTTGAACAGCCAGGAAAGAACATGTAAATTGTTTAAAAGGTAAAAAGAACAAAGAAACAAAGAACAATAGAAAAACCCCTGCCCATTTCAAAATAGGCATCCTAGGAATTCTTTACCTTCTAAAGTCTATACATCTTCTCAAAATAGTTCTTCTCATAAGTAACTTAATTATTAAGATGATAAAATAGTATCCCATTGACATCATATTTGGTATAGAAATTTTCAAAATGTTAATTTTTTCCCAAATAACATCTGTGTGGAACCATGTTTTTCTTTTATTTTGCTTAAGTAACATCACTTAAATCTTAAAAATCGCAATACTTCCATACATTCTTCAAAAGGATCAGAATACTTAGTGACAGTATATAAAGATAGTGCTTGTTCATTTGCATAAAAAAAAGCTTGCCCACACATAGACAGGCACACAGTTTTCCAAATGTGTCAAGTGAATCTTTTTTTAGTGTGCATGAGCATTGTGGCCATAATTCTTTTCATTCACTCTCAAAATTCAGTCTTAAATCAGTCACACCTTTAGCAATTTTTTTCCGTAGGATAAACAATAATATTTTTTTAAATTTTTCTTTAAGAAAGACACTGCATTTTTTTCTATAAAAACAAATGCAAATACACTCACACAAATATATACAGTCAGTGTGTGTTCCTAGAATATACTTAAAACAAGTTCACAGTGTATTACAGAGTTCTCATTTATATTAATTATATATAATGCCTAGAAAAGTGTGCTTAGCTAGAAAATATAGTTGAAAGAAAATATTATAATAGAACCAGTTGACTCAGATAATTTTCAAATGAGGTGATACATCTATTCTACTCATACCTCTGTGTCTGTTATTGCTTGGATGTCGTCTTTTTTTTTTTTTCTATTCTTAACACTTAACTGTTGGTTATTCCTGGAATTCTACATGTTCCTTAGTTAATGTCACTATAAAATTCCCGTAGGGGATCTTATCCTTGCGGATGATTTCCTAATACAAGCCTTATTCCTACTACCACTATACCAAGTTTGTATCCTATTTCCAGAATTCTCCCTTAAGTTTCAGATGCATATACCAAATTTTTACCTCAATATATTCATTTTAATGCCTCACAGATACCTACAATTCAACATATTCTAAATTAAACTTCTTCTATTCCTCTAAATCTTTCTTGAATAACAGGAACCTTAGACTTTCAATTATTACTTTTTATTCACATATTTAGTGTCTCCTCAGATCATTTTATTGACCTTTAAGCATGCTTAATCTGAACCATTCTTTCTTATTTATTTTTAAATGTAATCCTCTAAATCATACATTCAGCTAAAAATTTTTTGATTGCCCTTGGTATAGCTTGAGAATGAAAGCAAGTATAATGATCTAATCTATAACCAGAAGGAAACTACGCAAATCTGATCATTCCATTTCTCTTTAAATCACATTTATTATTGTTTTTAAAAATAAACACAACATCTACTGACATGACTGTCGATCTCATATGATCCGCATTCTCCTTGCCTCTCTAGTCTCATCTCATTCTTTTAGGGCCTTGTACACAACCAGCTTCCTTCTGGCACAGAACTTTGCACTCGTGTGGCTCTTCATCTCTCCATGCCTAATCACATTCATCTCATTCTTAGATGCCAACACTCCTTACTTCCACTTTTTCACTTTCTTGAAGATAAGGAATCCCTTTTTGTGAGATCTGCCTGTATCTCTTTACAACGCAGTCTCATTTTTTCATTTATTTTGGCAATGAAAATAAATTTCATTTATTTTCTGTCAACTCCCCAATGCCACACATACTTGCCTAAAAGCATCTAAAGGTCATGCTTGTCTTGCTCTGAACATCATGTTCCAAGCACCTAACACAAGACTTAGCACAGGAGAAACACTTCAATTAAAAGTACAATAACTATCAATTTTTCACCACTCATGACTTTGCTTTATATATATTTCTCTAGAATTTTCTATCTACTTGGCATCTGTTATGAATGCGATAGACATTAATACACATAGTCAATATTTTAAAAGTAATCAGATAATAATTATTATTTTCAAATATAAAGAATGAACACTGCCATTTAGATTTACATTTAATAATAGTCTCTTTATTTACAAAGTTAATTATATGCTACCAGTATTTCTTGTTTCTGTTTCCATTGGCAAATTATTTTAATACATATTTCCTAAATACTATTTAAACACTCTACTGAAACTGTACTTACTAATGTCATTAATGATGCTTATTAAAATTCTATAAATCTTTCTTCTTTTATGATTCTATACTTCTCTGCTTATTTCTAGCACTTTACTTTGCTACTTTGACAGCCCTTGTGTGTAGGTAATTAATTATGAATATAATAATTTAGTCACTTCATTATTTTCCATTTCATTTTCTACCTAGTGTACCAGTTTTGGTCTGCAATCTTCTATTAATATATTCCTAGTGGAATCTAATATGTTATCACAGTTTCATTTAGCATCTATGTATAGATACCTAACAAATCTCTAAGCAAGTGATCAGAAATGCTGCTGATGTTTACATTATCCAGCAATAAAGAACACAAATTGAGTAGTAATATTAAGATTTTAAAGCTTTAAGAGAATTCTTTACTTTTTGTGATGATTCCTACACTTTATAAATACCAAGAAATATGACTCAATAAATATAATGGTTTGCACAGAGCATACCCTAGTTAATTATTGTGCAGAACAGTGTAGCAAAATGGGCACGTGAGGACAGAAAAAAGGAAAGGCTAACTTTTGCTGTGAAGCCTAGATACACAATTTTCTAGAGGTTCAGCTAGCATGAGATTGGAGAGTTCTGGGGGTTGAGCTAAGATGATTTACATCCTGTAACCAAAAAACAAGATGTGTGAGCCTGTAGGACAGTCATTTAGGTTAATATGTAAGATTAATCTATGCAGTATGTCAAAGAGGGAGGGGGACTAATATAGACATAGTCTATTGAAGGAATGTAGAAAATAGGCAGAGTTATGGAAGACTTTAAACCTCACCCACTTAATTAATTCACCACATTCAGAAAGTGATGAAGGCATTCAGGCTGACCCTCTTCTCAATAAACAGCTCACGAAGTCCAGAATATTTTTTAAAAATATAGTGTAATATATAATAAAACAGAATATCAATATATGTGTATGCATATATATGTTATCAAATGGCATGTATGTATACATATAAATTTTTATATTTATAATGATTTATACTATCACTTATAACTGTTTTATCATATAACATTAATTTTATTTGTTAATCATATAAATTCAATATTCTGTAATGTCAGAAGGCTTTTTACATTGAATTTCTATGATTTGTAAAGGGAATTTTCAGTTGATTATTGTATAATTAGTTTAATTAGCCTAATTAAAACTAATTACGTAATTGATGTAAATATGTTCAGTCTTGTAATTAGATGGTATAATTACAATACACAAGATGATGTCATGAACAACTTTACAAAAGTTCTAGAAAAATATAACAAGAGTACGTGTAGTGTGGAAAATTTAAGTTCACATTTCTTTAACATTAACAAAGTTATTTTCAACAGCTATATTTAAATTTTTAAAACTACTTTTTTTAAATAAAAGAAATAAAAGGAAGGTATTCTATATATTTTTTAGTAGCCAATATCAATTGTGGCATTTTCTAGTGAAAATAATAACCATAGCCTCAAGCAGTATTTTCACTTTACTTACAAAAGAAATTGGAACTTTTTACAATACGTATGTTCAGATATCAGTAAAAAAAAATAGTAAAGCCTTCCAATTCACACTCATTTTTGTAGCTTTAATTCTATTTTATTACAAACTTATAAGTAACAATATATATTAGCCTACATCTTCAGTATTAAGTGGAAGTATGAAAAGCATAATTATTCCTTTTAAACTTATTACATTATACGTTTATGAATTTATATCTGCCTCAGGAACACACACTAATTTTATTCTAGAAACACTATGTATAAAAGGTATAAAGAAAATTTTGTCACTCAACAAGTTAGTGAAATAAGCATTGAATTCAAATTGATATAGTTATTAGCTTAGTATGAATAAGCATGCAAGATAGATATATCTCATTGTCTTAGATATTCTATTTTATTAAAAACAAGACATTGTTATTGAATAGAAAAACATCTTTAAAAGAAATTTAATTTTCTAACATTAAAAAATAATATCTTTAACTCAATAACAATTCTAAAAGTACTTAGAAATATATGGATTTATTTTTCAATATTGGGAAAAACAACTAGATATAACTTTGTATATTAGGATCTATGTAGAAATTATATTTCATCATTGTAAAAATAAAAACCATAAGCTAAGTCTATTTTGTTGCTTTCTACTGCTAGACAACCTTGATGCACAGTCCTTCCAAATTTCCAAGGCAGTTAGAAGCTACAAATGAGGCTATTGTTTGCTATCAAATAGATTCTTGGGCAAAAATGTTTTCTACATCACATTCATCTATATTATAAAATTATGTCTTGGAGGCTGGAATCAGCCCTAGAATTCTCAATTTATTAATTCTAATTTTCACTCTTTATAGAAACCCTGCATACTCCTTCTCTCTATATATTTGAAGTCATACAAAACCAGCAACACTATCAAAAGCGCCACTGCATTCCCCTTGAGGAAACTGAGGGCCTAGACAGAGTTAAAAAATGGCAGTCCAGGGGTCCAAATATTGAATTCTGGGAATGACAGGTGAGTTATTGTTTACTAATAAGTGGGCACGCACAGTAAGCCTCACCAGTTCTTATTTTCATACTACTAGACAGATTTACTTATTACCAGATTCATATGTTACCAAATTAATCTTAGTAGGCATTTGCATTCGTGATTCCTACACATCAGTAAACCTACTATGGCCCTTGAAAAAGAAATCCTTGGTTTTCCAGGTGGCTATATACAACTAGTTGCCTTGTTCCTGAGAGGTAATTTCCTTATGAAGCACTCCAGAATTTCTTAGGTAAATGACCAGCTTCCTATGCATCTATGAAGATCACACATATGCATAAGAAGACTCAAAGCAGTAACTCAAAAGTTGATAAATCTAAATAAATTGGTGTTGAAAAATCTTACACTGCTCTCAAAATATTCATAGAACAATACTACATGTGACAAAGAGGTAAAATCAAAATGTGGAGGGAAGGGATCAGTTTTTTCTTTGCTTGATTATAATACATTGTCAATATCAATCATCCTCAGTTCAATAACCTCAAATTGATTTACATATTCAACAAAACCTCACTAAAAATTTTATCAGACTTTTTTTTTAGAAAATTTGCATGGTGAATTTAAGTCAAATAGAAGCTGAAACATACAAAACAGTATTGAAAAAGATAAACACAGTTGAAGGACTTATTCTTCCTAATTTCAGGATTTATAAGCTACAGTAATTCAGACAGTGTGGTATTGACATAAAAATAGACATATAAGTCAATAGAACAGAATAAATACTTTAGAAATAAACTCTAATATATAGGGCCAATTGATTTTCGATGTAAGTGCCAAGAAAATTTAATGGTGAAAGATTTTTTCAATAAATGGTGCTAAAATACATGTATATCCCCCTGTAAAAAAATAAATAAGTAAATAAACCCCAAACATTTCCTCACACCAGAAACAGAAATTAACTCAAAATGGAAAAAAGGAAATACATTGGTGAATATAAGTGGATAATGATTGTTTCAAAAACAAAATAATAACATCTTGCTGATTTTTAAATATATGTAGAAGTAAAATACTAGACAAAAATAAAATACAATAATATTTACTCTTGAAATATTACTACAGAAAAAGTGGTAAAGTAATGATCAACAATGCAGGGTATAATTTTTAAGTAACCAATTAAATAATGCTAAAATAATTTAAAATTCTTAGTTAAATAGAGGAGAAAATGAAATAATTAAAAAAATATTTGACAAATCCAAAAAAGGCAAGAAAAGAGAGAAGTAAAATAAAACAAATGAGTCATATAGACAAGACTATATAGTTAAAAAGACTTGTATAGTTAAATTAATGACAGACAAAACAGATTTGAAGGCAAGAAACACTACTAAAGGTAAAGAAGGACTTAATGATAGTCTACCGGGAAGATACAATACTAGTAAAATAATATATTCAGATAATCCACCAGGATGATATAATAATTCTAAATTTGTATGTACTAATAATACATTTTAAAAATATATAAAGCAAAAATTGAAATGAATAACGAAGAAGCAAATACATAGCTAGAGCCATTTATACTAATTAAACCTTCTCAATAGCTTAGAATAGACATAAAAATAAAATATATATATATATATATATATATATATATATATATATATATGGTCTAAACAACACAATTAATAAATGAGACCTAATTGGCACTCAACAATTTTGGAAGGTACATTCTTGTGGGTGCACATGGATCATTTATAAAAGTAGATCATAGGCTTAACATAATGCAAGTCTCAATTAACTTAAAAAAGACTGAAATTATTCAGAGTATACTTTCTGACACAGTGGAATTAGACTAGAAATCAATTAAAAATTGTTACTAGAAAATTATCAACAGTTTGGAAATAAATACATTAAAATGAATTCAATTATAGCATCATTCATTCATAATTTATTATACTTTTTTTATGGTGAATAAAGAGGGATGAATGTATAGAGAGTGATTCAGGAGTTTCTAGAATCTCTAAGTCAGTTTTAACTATCCCATTACTAGTAACCCAGACATTTTCATGAGAGTATATTGCTTCAACATTTAACGCATATTTACTAAGACTCTTCCAGGTGTCAGGCACTGTTCTAGCTGTTAAAAAGACAAAGTCTCCATAATTAGTGAGTTTATGTTCAAACACTTTAGATAATTTGATAGTTTCAGTGCTATGAGAGAAAAATAAAAGAAAACAGTATTAGGAAAGAGTAACTGTGGAAAGGAAGGGATGTTACTTTAAATAGATCTGTCAGGGAAGGCCTTTCAGAGGTGATGAGTCTTCAATATTAAGGTGACCTGGCCATAATACATAAGTAAATTACTTTCTACATAGAGGAATCAGCAATGTGCGTATAGACCCTGGGCATGTATAGGGATTGTGTGACCAGAACAGTAAATGGGGTATAAAAGATTAGATAAGACAGCAAGGCAGAACAAGGTCAAACACGGTCTTGTAGGTTAGAATACACTGAATTTACTAGAGATATTAAAGGAGAAAAAAGATTTATAGTTTAAAAATGATCACTCAGATATTTGGAGTTTTCTGTAATAAAGTATGACAACCAGTTAGGAATCTATTGCTGTATTCCATGGAAAGATATTGGAAGTTGTACAGTATGATGGACTTGTGTATATTAGGCCCATATGTAATATATCAGAATGCTTGGTATAAAGAAAAATCATTGATAACATCTCATCTATGAAAAAGCCAATATTTTCTGTGGCTATAAAAACTAAATTTTTTATGTGCTGCTGTTTGAGAGTTTCCATTGGTTTGTCCTATAAGATATATTCAATATTAACAAATTATGTACATATATAATATAAAAATATTGAGAAATTTCTTTCTCCAGCATGATTTTTTAAGACAGATACAAATACATAGACATTCAAAAAGAGAAATGAGCAACATTATCAAGTAACCAAAGGCAAGAAAGACATTTTTAAATAGGAGCTATAACTGCATATTATTTGGCAACTATCAATTATAGTAGGTAAATCCATAACACAGAATTGCAAGAAAAGCTTATTTCTTTCTTAAATACTTTTTAAGAAAATTCAAATGGTCCAACATCAGAATTACTAGCACATACAAAGCTGGAGAAAGCCTGTTAAGCCACATAGTAAAGGCTCATATTTATATAGAAGGTAATATCAGTACTGAAATGTTCAAATTAAAAGTTGTTTTCTCATAAAAAAAAAATGAGAGAAAACAAAGAAAGAGAAAATAAAAGTTATTTTAAGAGGCAGAATCAACAGCTACTAATTTGAGAGCTCTTATGGTTTTTTTTTTTTTTTTAGAGATACTAACATAGAAATAGCAACAGATGCAAGAGAATGAATGAAAAGTTTAATTGTGCTCATCTAATAACTTTACAATGAATTCTAATTATTTTGAAAGTAAAGTTTTTCCCAAATTTGACAAGGTCATTGTGTTCATTTCTGTGATCAGACTCATCTGCAGGTAAGAAATAGCCATGTAGTGGAATAGGCATTTAGAATTACCTCATTGTCTTTAATTGTTAGAAAAGAAAGTATGTTTTCTAAATTTTAACAGTGTCCATATTTTAAAAATAAATTGATAAAAGAATCAAATAACAGTGATCATTTACCTGAACGTCTAACCCCCAGAGGCATCTAAGCAATTAAATACTGTTAACAAAAATTTGTATTACTTTTTTAACTAAAAAAAAAAGATTTGTTTTATTTTAGTAAAAATCAAAGAATAAATTTCCATAGTGCAGAATATATGGGGAAAATTGTGATCCTGTTAACTTTCAGAGAACTGTTGATGCAATGGTGGCCTGAGTGAAGACAGAGTCAAATCAAAACAGATTTCAACAGTGTTATGGTAGATTTATTAGTAACACATGTTAAATGATGATTTCCAGAGATTTATATTTCAGCAAGTCACAGCTGTTCTACACCTTTAGTAGCAATATATCGAACTATATTTATATTTATATGCATATATTTATGATATGTATGATATTTATCATATTTATGATATGTGCAGTTGTTTTTGCATAATCACTACTTTTTTTCACAGTTAATATCTAAACATTGGCAATTATATTAATTTGAAACTGGCCAGGCCTTAGACATTACAAGTAAATGGTGTACTATGTAAGGAAATATATTTAATGGTGAAAAATGGGATGCTGAAAAATTTACAAACTCAGGATAACCTTATGCTATTAGAGTTGAGATATAAAACTTGTAATAATCTTTAAAATTTAAAGTATAATATTTATAATATTTAACATTTAGTCATATATTTCCCTAATTATGAACTTAGGATGTCTCAAAACTTATACAATGTGATTGAATTCCTATTTTTCTTGTTGCCTATATCATATTTTTTTGAATTACTATTCTTGGTCAAAATTATTTTGAACATTTTCAAATATATTTTTTTAATTTAAAACTTTTTCTATATTAATTAGGTTTACACTCCTTTCTAGTCATCAAAAAAAAAAAAAAACAATTCATAATAAATAGCATTCAGATAGTTCTATAAACTTCAATGTCTTCCTCAAGAATTAATCTTTCACTCTCAACATATTACAGAAAAATATTTCATATTAAGTTCACTGTATGTAAAATTAATTCAATTTTTCTTTTTAATAAATAAGTTTTAATGACTAATTAGCTATTTTAGTTTTCACATAATTAAGGCTCTATTCTTAAACTGATTGAAACCAAAGCGAATAAAGAAAATTAGATTTTTTCCAAAACCAAAGCCAAATACATTCCAAGTAGATTTCTTCATTTCTGTAAAACTTATTTACCATTTCAAATGGAGAAATCAAAGTCTCTTCTTTTAAGTAATATTTTCCACACACACAAAAGCAGTCAACAAATGTATAATTATGTACTTTTTAGTGAAACCTAAGTAAATCTATAAACAAAGAAATATAAATTAGAATACATTAATTTAAATCTTTTTTCAATAGTTAACATTTGAAATATAACTACCACATACAACATAACAAATTGTCCTTTATTATTTGAGTCTTCTGATAGTTCAAACACACTGTTTTTTAAAATATCGGGTCTGGATAAACTACCTTTTCAAATAGACATAATACTGCATACTGCTTGAATTAGGAAAGCATCCTTGCAGAGCAGGGTGGAAATACTATACCTTAATCCATACCTGGGTAAAGAAGGGTTCGTATATCTCTACTCCCTTATCGGATCCTTGTAGTAACACCTCCTGGCCACGTCTCCAGCTGTACCGAACAGGTGGATTGGAATTGGCAACACACCTGAGGAATACTGTTCTCTCATAGTAAAATTGTTCTTTAGCTTCCCCTATGCTTTGATGAACAGTTACTACCGGATCATCCAAATCTAGAAAAAATAAAAACAACCAAGTGACAATGTTATGAGTTACATGGCTTTTAAAGTATCGAAGATATAAAACCTAACCAAAGGTGTGTTTTCTTAATTGATTTTATTGCTTATCGCTATACTCATTTTTTTTTTTTTTCATCGAGGTTACTGAACTCGCTTGCAGAGAAATTTCCGATAGGAGGTAAAGACACAAGTAATAGTATGTCTTAAGATCTCTATTTGTCGAGATAGTACAAATAAACTTGCATGTTTACAACTCTTTGCCCACAGCTCCATGAAAAAAAGCTCCCAAGAGATTTCAGAATTCAAAATCCTCAAATTCAAGAGATTAGCTAAAACAATGAACTGTAGTGACAGAGAAATAAATATCAAGCAGTTCAGCTAACTCTCCCTTAATATATTTCTTTTTCCAATTATTTATAACTGACATGTTAAAAATAATCAAAGAATTACATTTACAAATGATTATAATTTTTATAGCAAGAAAATATGATCTTATACTGGGTTAAATTTTTCCTTCATCTCAGATTTTATATCTCAGATCATATTTGCTCATTTGAAATGTGCTAAAAGAAGGTATTGGTAAAAAGCATTAATATTTCTATTACTGAATATTATAACTAAATTTTTTCTATTTTAGATGCGTCCTAAATAAGGGATATGTATCACAAGGTTTAGCAAACATTTTCTGGGAAAACTAGTTCATAAATATATTGGACTTTATGGGTCATACAGTTTTGTCTCAATGACTGAACTCTATCATTGCAATATGAAAATAGCCAGAAACAATAGGCAAAGAAATGAACAATGAATGTCGCTTAATTCCAATGAAACTTTACCTACAAATTTAGGTCCTGCAGGCAAATTTGACTCAGGGACTGTAGTCTGCTGTAGATTGCCAACCCAAGATATACCAGATCTCAGATTATTTTCTTAGGAAAAATAAAGAAGGGTACTTGCTTTAAGACGACTGTATTGTATATTTGAAAGTTGCTAAGAGAGTAAACCTTAAAGGTTCTCATCACAAGAAAAATAAATGATAACTATGTGTGGTGATGGATGTTAACTAGACTTATTGTAATGGCCATTTCACAACACATACAAATATTGAATCATTATGTTGTACACCTGAAACTAATATGATGTTGTATGTCAATTATATCTCATTTTTTTAAAATGGGGGAAAAACAAGCTCTTGGTTCCATGTTCTACTCAAAACTTATTAGATACTTATTAACAGTGATGTCAGACATTTGCTATATTTAATATTAATTTCACTGAGTTTCTTATTCTTATTATTTATTTAGCTTTATAACTCTAAAAGGTAACAACCTTTGTGGTCTTAAATTTCCTTATCAATAAAAAGGAAATAATAATGGTACTATATTAATAGGGCTCTTGGAGGAATAAATGAAATAGTTCATAAAGCCCTGGCACAAAGTAAATGCTCAATAAAAGTGAGTTATTATTATTATTATTAGTAGTAGTAGTATCAAGGTTTCATTTAGACTCCCATTAATTCTATGTTGTTTTCTTACCTTTATCTTATCAAATTCATAATGAACTCAGCTTCCATAGGTAAAAACATCACTTTTCCACTTGTTCCAGCTATCAAATATTTGTACATGACAAAGACTTTTATGTGAAGTCTGAAAATAAGCTACAGTATTTATAGAAACATAAGAACAGAGAGGTGTGTGAGCATATGCTACCCTTAATGTTTAAAAGACACTATTCCTTAGAAAAGATTGTTTTTGATATGTTAAAAAAATTAAAAACCATCAAAATAGTGGAGTAATTGCTGCCTTGGGGAATCAAAGTAAAAAACAGAGAGTCTCAAATTTTCCTAGTTTAAATAAAAAGATTTTTTTCTTAATGTGAATTGCTTGACAGCCTTACTTAGATTTCTAGTTTTGCAACATTTTGGGTTTTTTTTCCCCAACATTAGAATCTTTTCACAGCTACCTCAAAGGCCTCTAATTTTAGTAGTGTAAATTTACAGAACAACTGCTGCCTTTTGATAAAGTTTAAAAAACTTGCAGTTAAAATTCACTCTATTAGCTGTGCAGTGATATATGCTGTTTCCTTTTGGTAAGTTGGAGTACTTATGAATACAAGCATCATTATCATGAAATGCTCAAAGGCTTTTAAACTATATCAGATATCATCTTATTTGGTGATTATTCCTTCACATATAAATCAAATTCCATAAGAGCTTGATTAGCTGAATTCCGCTTAGTGACTTGAAAAAAAGAGGTAAGTAACTTGCGTTGTGATCAATTGTAGACAGTTTTTTTTTTGTCATAGTTTTATTAGAAAATATGAACTGTGTTATGTTGTGAAAACAAAATTCTGAACCCAGAAAATTTAGGAACAAAACATAATTGAATGGTAAATAGTATAACAATGGTAGCTCTCCCCGGGTTCTGCATAGTTAATAATATTGTACTTTCAAGATTCATTTGTTGATGCAGCCCTAGCTCTTTTCTTGTTAGGCAGTGATGTCGATGGGCTCAGTCAGGAATAGACTGAACCTGAAGAACAATTCGAGCATGCTTTTACCTAAACTAGATGAGTTTTGGGTCACCAGCCTTTTGAAAATCAAATCCTGTGACAATCAATATCTTACTGAACATTGTATTGGCAGAATTATCTCTTGGATTCACTTATGTTTAAAAATTTCTACGTCATAAAACATTTAAATGATTTTTTATATTTAAAAACAAATATGCTGAAAACTAGATTTCTTTTAGACAAGTAAAATAATTGCATAGCTAAAAAATATATTTTAAGTGAGATTTGCATACATATATGCATATGATATATAGTTTAACATATATAATATACGTTTAATGTATATTCTAAACATTACTGAATGCATATTGAATATATGTATTTGTTTTCAGTCAGGTTTCTTGGAAAAAGGACTCTAAGACAGAGATATCTGTGCGGGAAGTATACAGGCCTATCTCAGAAACATTGCATGGTTGGTTCCAGTACACTGCAATATAGTGAATGTTACAATAAAGCGAGTGAATATTACGACAACCTTCTTTTGGGTTTCCCAGGATGTATAAAAGTTATCTTTACACTATATTGTAGTCTATTATGTGTGCAATAGCATTAATTCTAAAAAAAAAAAATGTACAGAACTTAATTAAAAAGTGCTTTATTACTAAAAAATGCTAATCATCATCTGAGCCTCCAGTGAGTCATTTCTTTTTCTGATGTTGATGGCTGCTGACTGATTAGGGTGGTGGTTGCTGCAGGCTGGGGTGACTGTGGTAATTTTTTAAAGTAAGACAATAAAGTTTGCTTCATTGATTGACTGTTCCTTTCATGAATGAAATTTCTCTCTAGCATGCGATGCTGCTTGGTAGCATTTTACCCACAGTAGAACTTCTTTCAAAATTGGAACCAATCCTCTCAAACCCTGCCACTGCTTTATCAACTAAGTTTATATAATATTATAAATCCTTTGTTGTCATTTCAACAATGACAACATCACAGCATCTTCATCGGGAGTAGATTTTATGAAAACAACATGAATCTCATTGTACATGAACATCAAAGCTCCTGGATGACCAGGAACATTTTCAATGAACAGTAATATTTTGAAAGCAATCTTTTTTCTGAACACTAGGTATCAGCAGTGGGTTTAAAATATTCAGTAAACTGTATTGTAAACAGATGTGCTGTCATCCAGTCATTGTTGTTCCATTTACAGAGCACAGTCAGAATAGATTTAGCATTATTCTTAAGGGCCCTAGGATTTTTGAAATGTCAAATAAGCATTGTCTCCAACTTAAAGTCACCAGCTGCATTAGCCCCTACGAAGATAGTCAGACTGTTCTTTGAAGCTTTAAAGACAGGCATTGACTTTATTTCTTTAGTTATGGAAGTTCTATACAGCATCTGTTCTGTTCACATTTAAAATTTCTTGTTTAGTGAAGCCACCTTCACTATCTTTACTAGATTTTCTGGTAACTTGCTGCAGCTTCTAATCAGCACTTGCTTCCCCTTTCGCTTTCATTTTATGAAGATGATTTCTTTCCTTAAACATCATGAATGAACCTCTGCTCACTTCAAACTTTTCTTCTACAACTTCCTCACCCTCTCAGCCCTCATAGAATTGAAGAGAATTAGAGCCTTGCTCTGAATTAGGCTTTGGCCTAAGGGAATGTTGCAGCTTCTATCTAGAGCACTAAAACTTTCCCCATATCAGCAATAAGGTTGTTTTGCTTTCTTATCTTTCTTGTGTTCACTGGAGTAGCACTTTTAATTTCCTTTAAGAACTTTTCCTTTGCATTTACAACTTGGCTAACTGGTGCAAGATGCCTAGCTTTCAGCCTATTTCCGGTTTTGTCATGCCTTCCTCACTAAATGTAATCATTTCTAGCTTTTAATTGAAAACAAGAGATGTGCAACTCTTCCTTTCATATTAACACTTAGAGGACATTGTAGGGCTATTAATTAGCCTAATTTTAATATTTCTGTATCTCAGGGAATAGAGAGGCCCAAAAAGAGGGAGAGAGACAGGGGAATGGCAGTTCAGTGGAGCAGTCAGAACACACATTTATCAATTAAGTTTGTTGTCTTATATGGGCATGGTTCATGGCACCCCAAAAACAATTACAATAAAGTGAAGCACAATAAAACAAGGCATGCCTGTAATTAAAAAGTACCTTTTAGAGCAATGTGTGTTGGGTAATGAAGAAATAGGTTTGTTCAGGAGAATTGAACTGCAGTGTGATTACAACAAAGGTCTCAGTAGCTCTAGAGAAGTTTTGGAGCTGTGATGTTCCTTCAAAGCTGTCTTGCACTAAGGCAGTGGAGCTAAGCCTTTATAACTCACTCCCATCCCATCGACCAGTCATAGTCTGTGTGCTGCTCCACCACGGTGCACAACTTTGAGAGGGGCAGCTCTTTGACTTAAGGCAATTTCTAGAGGATTTAGCTGACAGTCAATCCCTGCTAAAACTCTCAGCAGCTGGAGGAATGAATCCTTCAGATCCGAGGAAGGGATCTGGCTGGTGTACTATTGCATCCACTCAGATTCACCTGCTTGGCATGGTAATTCACTCTATCTGGGAAAAGCTACTAGAAGATTCAAGTTAATCACCTTTCCTGGGGACATTTTAAGAAAGAAACTATGGTAGGATGATATTCATCATCTTTTTCTACTATTATCATTCTAGACTGCTCTCATCCCGAGTTAGTACACCTTTTGGTAAAGTAGTTGACCTAATGAGGTTACCAGACCTTTTTCACTAAGAATTTTGGGCCCCTGGTTACCATGCCCTTCTCAAGCCATTATTAATGCACTTATCCATTCAACACCATAATTGGACAACAGAATACTAAGAAATGATTGGGTAGACCAACTGTGTATCAAACATATTCTTTACTGCCTTGCTGTGCAAAACAAACCTAACTCTAGCTGATCATATGGGCCAGTCACTTCTGCCAGGATTGTAACTCCTTTTATCTACTATTTCCTGACACAGAAAGCCTAAAGTAATTGAGTAGTGGTCATGTCTTAAAGATTAATGAGATTTTGCTGCATCACTTAATGAAAGCTTTTTCCTTTTATGAGAACTAAGGCTTCTAAACTGGCAAAGTCCAGAGTTGCGGGAAGGGAAACAGATTTCCCAAGTGGGTCATTAAATGTGATGGTAGTTAAGTGAGGTCACTCCTTGAATCTTGAACCTATATATTCTATGGGAGAGAAAAAAAACCCTCATGTGATAATGGTCACTGATTTAAGATGTATATTGCATCTTGGAGAATAGCACCCCAACTTTACCAGATATTATCTATGTAAGATTCAGTTGCCCCTGTCCAAAGGGCATTCTATCACTCTAGTAAATTGGCATATTTAATTAGGTTGCATAGAATATGATATGACCAGAGAGTCTTATGGCAATGTTCCCACTGCTACATTTTTACTACGGTAAAATGTGCTTTCATCCAATGAGTGGTTAGATAGAATCTTGTGTTAAGAATAAAACATTCTAAAAGCCTTTGAATAGAGCTGCTACTGACTGAGGTAAGCAGAAATATCCAAACCAAGAATACGTGTCAAATTCAGTCAAAATCATACAGTCACTTTCAGGGTAAAAATGTCTAATATAATCAACTTACTACCAAGGAACTGGTTGATATTCTTGAAGGACAGTACTTTATCAAGGAACTGATTGATATTCTTGAAGGACAATACTTTATCAAGAGCTAAGTGTTGGTCTCTGTTGTTGCCAGGTGAAATATTCAGTAGTGGCAATGAATAAATCAATCTTCATAACTCATGTTTTAAGCTCACGTATAACCTCCATTCCTACAATTATGACTATTTTTTTCATGAGCCTGTTGTGCCAGCTAAGGGTGGTCAGTGACAAAAGCTAGTTGATATCAACTGTCTATATTACTCTGTCTACTTCACTGTTTTGTAATTCTTCTGCCATGGATACTTTTTGATGTTCATTAATATGCAATATAAGTATTATCATACTTCATGCCATAGGTCCATCAAAATATTTGAACAGATTTGCTCTTTCTACACAAAGTGGTTGACCAGGTACACTGCATAATTAAACTTCTGCCTAATAGGGAGATTTTCCCTTATTCTTATTTATCAGGGATATCTTAGAGTAATGTTATTATGAAACAGCAGTCTAATTTTTGACTTGTGTAAATATACTAAGCTGACCCATCATGAACGAAGCTTAGCCTTTTTTCTCCACTATCAGCTCATAAGTGATCATCTATGTGGCCAGGTATAAACTGAGAAAGAAGCACTTGTAAAATACTGATACATGTCATGAGGGTCTGGGCACCTGCTTGTACCACTTACTTAGGCCCTTTGGCTCTGACCATGCCTCATCCTGGTTGAACCATTTTCATCTAATGATGATCTACTGATGAGTCTGCCCTCTTTTATAACTGTTTTTTTTTTGGTAGACATGACAAAATTTAACTCTTGATTGGCAGTTCAGGCCACATCATCATAGGTGTTACACATTTAGGCACTCCATTTTTACCAATGCCCAGCAGCATGCTAAGAGCTATTTTACGAAAGGTGTATAATTCTTAATTGAAGAAGTCACAGCCTTACTCATAATCTAAAAATTTACTTTTTGAGTCTTCTATAGGAGTCTCCTATGGGAACACAGCATGTTTTCCAGCACTGATACACTTAATATCATAGATTCTTAAGCACCAAGGCCATTTATATCACAGTGTGGGCCTGCTACAGAACCCTTTTCTACCTTGAGACCTAGTTAAAGCTGATAGTCTTTCAGATCACCTGATAATTGGATAGGAATGGTATTTCCAAGTGTGGAATATGATCCAGAACCCAGAGCCCTAGCAGACATTGGTTTTCCTTCTGAAGGATAGGAATTGTGAGATGCAATAATTTGTGCTTTACTTTGGAAGGGCTGTCCTGGCAAGCTCTAGACCATAGGATCTCTACAAATTAACAAATACTGTGGGTCCCTGAATCTTCACAGGCTTATTCCAATCCTTTGGATTATGTGCTGTTACCAGGATATCCAAATGTACTTGCCACTTCTTGTTTATCTCAACGGATAAACATGATTTCATTGATAAAGTGAACCAATACTGTATTTAGTAGAATGTTGAGGTGGCCCACATTCCTTTGGACAATGTTATGAAAATAAGTGTGAGAGTTAATTTAGCTTTAGGGAAAGACTAAAAATGTATACTCTTGTCTGTCTAAAATGAATGCAAAGTATTTCTGATCTTTTATCCTAACAGAAATGGAAAAGAGCACATTGACTAAATCACTGAACACTACCATATATGAAGTCACGTTAATCTGCTCTAGCAAAAATACCTGATCTGGTATAAGCTGCAATCAAGACACTACTTGGATGAGTTTATGATAATCCACTATCTTTCTCCAGTATCTCTGGCTTCAACAGGAGACAATATTGTAAATAAATGAAATAATATGGGCCACCCTCGGCACATATTTTAGAATTTTAAGAGTGATATTAATATTGATTCTTCTCCTTGGGATATATTATGTTTAATATGACTCAGCTCAAAGTGAGAACATTTCAGAGGCTTTAACTTGGCCTTCTGACTAGGATAGCTATCACCCCAAGGACAAAGCATCAATATGGGAGTTCTGTTAATCAGTAAGTATGTCCATTCCAATTACACTTATTGGAGGCTAGGTTAAATGGCAACAACGTCAATATCTGGACTGGTAGATACAATGCAACCCATCTGTGGATCACAATTCCACTTAATATATAGCACCTATATACCCCTATCTAACAGTATAAGGGCATACTGATTCCACAGAATCTTAGGTATCAAGGTCAACTTGGATCATATGTGTGTATAACAGTCCTCAAAATGTTTCAGAACTCCACTTTCTCTAGCATGTGTTTATTCAAGTAAATGTATATAAGTTCTTTGGAGAAAAAATTGGTAGAATCATTACCATTTATATTTGCTATGGGTTGCAGGGTTCTTTCTGGTCACTCAGTTTCCCCTTCAGTCAAAGAATTCAAAGTCTGAAAATTACTTTGGGTTCATAAATTGGGCAAGGAGTTAAAATTTTTTATGATATAACTATATTCAGCCTCCTGATTATTCATCTGATTTCTTTAATTGTGTAGATTGGCTAATATCCTTGTTGACTACCCACTTACTTTGCCCCAAGAGATGCTATGTTCTATGAACTATCTCCATAGCTTTCAGTGAGTCTAGAGCCCAGATGGATTTGCAATAGCTGTTCATTAAGATAATTGTACCCACCTTGCTTATGATAACTAAACACTGCCACTTAGCTTCTATTATTTTGAGTTCCTGACATACCCATTGCTATCAGGGAGCTCAATTCTGTAATAGCTTCTCTTGCCATCAACATTTGCCTACCGAGAAAGGTATTCCTTATCTTCTCAATGACACTTGTATCTCAGTCATAAACACATTCTTTAGGGGTGCTTTAGGTGTGTCCTCCAAGCCTTTACACAGAATATAATGTGCTGATGATTTTTCTGTACTCTAGATGGTATATTCACTTTTGAATACTCACATATCTAAGTCTTTCAATCCTTTTTTTGTACTATCTGCACAGCAGTTT
Source organism: Eidolon dupreanum (assembly GCA_028627145.1). Taxonomy (NCBI): domain Eukaryota; kingdom Metazoa; phylum Chordata; class Mammalia; order Chiroptera; family Pteropodidae; genus Eidolon; species Eidolon dupreanum. The sequence continues at coordinate 80,250,563 of CM053509.1, forward strand.
TGGCATTTATACTTTTTTAATGGAACCACTGCTTTCCCAAAACTTCTGAGAGCTATCCTAGTAGCAGGAACTATTTCCTGCTATTCTTGTCAGCATGCTGAATCTTGTATCATGAGACAATGCTCCCACATCAATAAACACTTATTCTTCATCCGCATTTGATCTTACTCTCCATATCAAATATTCAATCTTATCCTTCATCCCACTTGATCCAGAAGCCTCAGAATCCAACTCCATACATATTTTCCTGACTTCTGACAGTAAATACTGGCTAGGGTCTGCAGCTTACTTGAAACATAGTCCATTTTTTTTCCCTTAGAGACACAGCATCTCCATGACCAAATAATGTCATCCATTGATCCATATATACTGATCTGGAGGCCAGGAATGGAGGTGAGGATATATGTATTAACATAGAAGGAAGAAGTTTCTGCATCATCTTTAAGTATATGGAAATGATAGCCTCTAATTAAGAGGAATGGACCACTTTTTTAAGCCCAAAAGATTTAGGAAGACCCAGGGTTTCAAGATTTCAGAGATTATAAACCCAGATGTACCTCTCCCCCAAGTCATAGTTCCACTTGATTCCAACCAGGTTTCAAAGGCTGGTTTTTAAGAGTCAAGCTTCTCTAAAGCTCTGCTATACTGTTTAACAAGTCTTAAGTCATATTATCAGTTTTTAAGACCTCTGGATAAAGAAGGTAAATATCTCTTTATATTTGCTAAAGAGACTTTCTTATTCTCACACCATTACCTTCAGCTCATGATTAATCACACTTAGTCCTTCATTCTTTTTCTCTACTATGTGAATAGAACCTAGCAGAAATGAATTCTATTGCCCTTATAATTAATTACTACTTTCCTTAAATTCCTCAAAAGCCTAAGATTGAATTCACAGTTCATTACCTTCCGTTGGTACATATTTTGGTTCACCATCAGTGAATGAGTCAATGTTGTAACAATATCACCACTATGACATTCAAGGGGTATCAGTGGTGACCCATCACCAGCAATGAGGGCTCATAGCCTGCCAGGTAGTGGGTTGATGTGTCATCCATCTCTAACATTCTATTTTACAGTCTACTTCCTCAGCCCATCTAGAGTGATTTCTTAAAAATACGATTCTTTGATGAAGATATGCACGTAGGAAATTTATTGTGGAGTGCCCTCAGGATAAATTCTTGTTGTGGTACGCAAAATAAATAAATAAATAAATAGGACTAGTCAGTGGGATAAGTTAAATTGTGATACATCACTGTGAGTCTCCAGATGATCCCGAAGAAGCTCTGGAGTTGAAATGATCTTTCAGAGTTGTCCTGCAGAGTTGCTCTGCTAAAAAACCAAATTGGTCAGTGAATTAGGGCTTCCGTGATGAGAAGGCTTAACCTTGGGTTAGGTGGCCCTTTCCAGCTGAGGACATTTTCATGAGAGAAATTTGTTGAGCGTCAACATCTTCCAATACCCCTAGGGTTTAGACAGAGTACATACTATATCAGCAGTTCCCAATCTTTTTGGCACCTGGGATCAGTGATCCTATGAGAATCTAACGCCTGATAATCTGAGGCGGAGCTGAAGTGGTAATGCTAGAGCTGGGGAGTGGATGCAAATATGGATGGAGCTTTGCTCTCTTGCCTGCTGCTCACCTTGTGCTGTGCAGCCCCATCCCTAACAGGCCACGGTCCGTGGTCTGGGGGCAGGGGATAGTTTTATCCAAGGATATGGAATTTACCATTTCTAATTTTTTCAGTCTCTATATATAATTCAGGGACCATAAAATCTCTCTACTCAATGGTAAATTTTTCTTCTAAATGATTTCAATAATATTACAAAGCCCACTGAACTATCTTCTGTTATTGCTGATATTTTATCTGCATTTATTTTTCTCTTTAAAATATATTTTTTAAAATTTATAGACTGTGTGTAAACTTAAAATACCTAGAGATGATAGTCATCGGCAAATGCAAAATGTTCTTTGAAGTAAGAAAACATTATTTTTATTATTTAATGGCAGTCAAAATTTTCCACATTTACAAAACAATATAAACTATTAAATACACTATTTTATATATGAATATTTACTTTTAATATATTTTAATAACATAACTAACATGATTTTCTATAAAATATACCCCTCTGTACATAATATCCATATTTTAGTCATGTTTATATCCCTAGAACCCAACATAATGGACATAAGTTCTCAATGATCTAATGAATTAATGTACAAAACAACTAATTTGTAACCCTGTGATCAATGTGAATTTTCAGCAAGGCTACCCATGCATACCATAATGATTATCTAAGAAAAATCACTCCCTGCCCCCTAAATGCAATAGCTCTCTCTTTGTAACTAAAATAATTGTCTGGTAACTTTTTTTGTCTGATTAAATATGTCAGCAACTGACAAATTAGCCTTTTAAGAGAATAAAAATAAATGATGATGTAAGCAACCTTTCTCATACATTAGATAGACCCATTCGAGATAAGGTTCACTATATCATGGAAGCATTTGTTTAGTCTATTCTCCACTTAAACTGAGGTACTCTAGTGACATAAAAGAGTTAACCATCACCCAGCATGCACTGGCAAAATAAATCTATGTGCTTATGGTTAATCAGTTATTAATAGCAACTAAAGTCATGGGGAATAGTTACAATTTAAAGAATCAATTAATCTCAAAAATAATCATAGCAGAAACATGTTTCCACAGGAGTTTATTCCAGCATTTGGTCCAATTTTTCTGTCTTTAATCTTTGAATTAAATCAAATGAATCTGAAAACCCAGATGGCAAAGACACGCTAAATACGATACTAGATTCCATCTTTCCCTCTGGGAAGTTCCAGAAATCTTAAAATTCCTATGCAAAAAAAAAAAAAAAATTATTAAGGAAAATAACAACTCAATACACTGGAGGCACTAAAGCTAGTCAAGTTTATATGTTATTTTTTCACTGTATGGGTAAAAATATTACTATTATAACTATTGGATGAATGCACAAAACAATAGATAACATGAACTAACCTGAATAAAATTAAGTTGTATTGAATTTATACAAAAGAAAAACTCATCAAGTCAGAGTTAGACATATCTAACTGAGCACTTGAATGTAAACAAAGCATTGATGCCAATGATTTGTAGCACTTTCTGCTGATACCAATACAAAAGCAGAGTTTTCTTAAGTCAATGAGAAATTTTGGGCAAGTATCAATGACAAAAAATGTTTTGTATCTTTTCCTGTATAATGGTTTTTGAGCAATGACTAATTTTATCTGGTAATATATAAAAGAAAACAGACAAAATTAGTAGTTATAGCCAAATTCTAAAAATAGGACACTTATAAGAGGGAAGCTATAAAATGTCGATTCATTCTTGTTTGAAATTTCATTCTTATTCATATATTCACACAAATTAGAATGCATTGCATCTTCTATAATTCTTAAAAGATATATGTAATCACATGTTTTATAGCTCTCCAGCCAATACTATCTTGATGATTCTGCACATCTTCTGGGAAAACAGTTTTTGAACTTTCAGGTGGCCTAGAAAAACTATCTCAGGATTTTCTCCTTACCTCCTCCTCATCAATTCTCTATGAAACTCCTGAAAAATGAAGATAGCTTGGGACTTGCATTTTTAAAATTTCTTTATATATATATATATATATATATATATAGACATATACACACATGTACACGCACAATGGTAATTTATGTGTACACATTATGCACATTATTTTACATTATATATAACATCATTATATAATAAACATTATATAATAAATATGCATTATATGTGTAAATGTTATAATGTGTATATATACATGTATGTATAATTGCATATGTTATACAATATGTATATAATTTATAAACTTCCGTCTTTTTCTTCTTAATACTTGCCTCCCATTCCACTCCCATTTTTCATAATTGTACCTCCCCACATAATCTATGTTAACATCCTGGACTTCTGTGTTTTTCTTCAAACTCATATATTCATGTTTATGAAGATATACACACAGTTTTTTCTTTGTTTATCTTTCTATAAAATTAATCACTTTTTTTTTTTGCTTTTCTCATATAAAACAGTTCATGAAATACCCCCAAGATAGAATTATAATCCTTAATTTATTTATTTTTAATAGCTGTACCATATTCTTGGTCATCTATATATATATATATAATTTGTTCAGCTATTCCCCTGTTATGGGCATTGACTTTATTTTCAGTGTTTTGCCTATGGGAATAATGCCACAATAATGGTCTCTGAACATGTACTTTCAAATTGGTGGCTTCATTTTGATGGGGTAAATTCTTGTAAGTAGGAAGCTGGCTTACAAGTAGTTGTAATTGATTTTGCTTGGTTTCTTTCCAAAAAAAAAAATATGTTTCACCACAAGCATATTATTATTGCTTTTGTATATCTCACGCATAATAGATATTTTTGCTCTTCTAAATTATTGTGCACTCTGTTTGTGTAAGGTTGTAGCTCACTGTCACTTTAGGTTGCACTTGCATAACTATCAAATTTAGGAACCTTTTCATTCGCTAAATGGTCACCTTGACTTTTGCTTACTTGAAGTGCCAACTTACATCATTTGTCTATTTTTCTTGTTAGTTGCCTTTTCCTTTAAAAACTTTAAAATCTCTTTGTATATTATAGATTATAACCTTTTGATGTTTATTTTTCTATTAATTTAATGCTTAAGATATTTTTCTTAGACAAAACAAATTTTATTTAATAAAATACGATTACCTTTTTGTGTGTTGCTTTGATTGTATGGTGAAGTAGGCCTAGTTTTCTCCTAGATTCCACATAAAGTCTTTACTCCATGAAGAACTGAATTTTGAATATCATGTAATTTAGATGTCTCATTTTATTTTCTTTCTGATATATATTAACAGCAGCACCATTTGATATTACTTATCACAATGAATTAAATACCAATTTATCACATTTTAAATTCTCACATGTATTGAGATTTATTTCTGGTTTACCTTTTCTGTTGTATGATTTTGTCTATTCCTGTGCAAAATTATATCATTATGATGCAGTAGTTTTTTCTGAATTCTATTAAGGCAGCTTCACTCTGTCCCAGGTTCTCACTGCCATTCTATTCATACTTTCTATGTTATTCTTAGGCTTCTGTCTTTCAGTTAATGTCTAAATTATTTTCCTATACTCAAATTAAAAAATTATAATAAAAATAAAACTCTAGGAATTGAGATTTTATTAGATTCATTTATTAATATAGTATGTTTCACTTTAGATGTATTAATTGAAAAACATGATATGTCTTCATTGACAATGTATATTACATTTTTATATTTCAATTTATACTTTCTCCTTTTGAATTTTTTGTCATTTCTAATACTTTTCCTACATATATCATGGTTGTTTTTAAAATCGAGTGAAATATTTTTATTGCCATGTTTATTTCTAACATGGAGCTATTAATTTTTGTTTACTTAACTCATATCTAATTACTTTCATATTTTTCCAAACATTCTAGAACATTTTTTCTAGATTATGGTATATATATATATATATATATATATATATATATATATACACACACACACACATACATACATATATATTTTAAAACATAAATATATATTTATTATATATTATATATTATAATATTGACATTATAAATATACATTTGTGTTTTAAAATATTGTCTAATTTATAATTTTATCAACAAAATTTCATTGTTTTTAAAGTTTACATCAATAATTTTATTTATTTATTTATTTATTTATTTATTTAATTATGGTGACATTGGTTAATGAAATCCAGTAAGTTTCAGGTGTACAATTTAACAGTAAGGAATATATATATTACATTGTGTGTTCACCTCTCACATTTAGATTTCTGTCTGTCACCATATTTGACCCCTTTTACATCAATAATTTTATTTTCTTTCTTAGAACATTTGCTGGAAATCCAAGATTACATTAAAAAAAATAGTGAAAACAAGCATTCATATCTGGAAACTAATTTAATTGAAAATATTTTTTCTCTTTGTCATTTAAGTTTTTAATTAAATAGTCTTGACTTAAATAGTTTCTTTTCTACTTCTAATTTGTCCAGAGATCTGTCTTAAAATTAATAATGATGGCAAATTTTCATTAAATGCTTTTAAAACATCCATTGGTAGTGTGTTTACACATTTTCAGAAAGTGAGGCAACTTTGTACTTCTTGAATAAACCTTTTTTAGTAATTATTGTAGTTTTATTCTATTGGTTAATTAATTTGCTAAATTTTATTTAAAACTTTTGCATTCACTGCCATAAAAATTCATCTACAATTCTTTATTTTGTTCATTATTATTATATCTAGAATGAACATCAAGTTTAATTTTATAATTGTAGAAAAATATCTCCACTTAATAAATACAGCTTTGTGTTCTAAGTATGTACTTCAATAAGTTATATTACTTATACTAACATAATCATTATTCCTAATATAAACCTAATGTCTATGGAAAACAAAATATAATACATGGAATTATATATTATTTCTTTTCTCCATTATTTAGCTACAATGAGAAATGAGTCTGAAAATACGCATTTTAATAATGAACTTAATTTCTAATTACAATTTAGTGAATTATATTGTGAAAAAAATGTTCACAAAAATATTTTCCATAAGGCCATATGCATTGCATAAATTAACAACAAAACCAATATAGATATATATATATATTTTTAGCAATATCAATAAAAAAGTGTCTCAATTCACCAAACTAATATGAAGGGAGCAGGTGTATCTAAGTTGAAACTGTGTATCTTTTTGGTAAAAAAATATTTTCAAGTAATAATAAGTATCAATGGAATATTATAAATACTTCCTTAAACATTTTTTGTTCCTTAACAGCCATCTATCAAGCACAACAAGAAAACATGGAAAAGTGCAAGAAAGGATCTTAAAAATGACACCCACAATCTAGATTAAAATTTTAGTAAATTGTGTCTGTTTTCTTCCAGTCCAAAAATCAGATTGCATATGACTTAAAATGTGTTTCTTGCTTATATCAGGAACGTTGTCTTATGACATCATACATTCTTCATAAACTTCATATATTCTTCATATATTCTTCACTGTATCCCTCACTTTCTCATTCATTCATTGATATACAATTTAATCAGCATGTAATATATATTCCAGGCACTACTCTAGGTACTTAGTTTTCAATAGGAAAAAAAGGAGTGGGGGAATGTAGGGAGAGAGAGGAAGACAGAAGAGAAAAAGAGATAAAGAGAAAAAAAAAAAGAAAGGAAGGAGGGAAGGGGGAAAAAAAGAAGGAAGAGGGAGGAAAAGAGAAGAAAAGACCAACATTAACTTTACACTTGTGAAGCTTATATTTTAGTGAAATATAAACACTAATTAGTTACTTAAATATTTAATTTATTATACACCACTTAATTATAATATGGTAAGTTCTAGAGGGAAGATATAAGTGGCTATGAGAATCTGTAAAATGGTAACACATGCCCGTCTATAGCATCAGGGAAGATATTACTGAGGAAGGGGTGCATACAGATGGATTTGGTTAGGGTTGGCTAAAGAGAATCTCAGGCAAAAGATGGAGTATTCTGAGCCCTTGAAATGAACATAAGCCTTGTGAATTCCAGGAATTGAAACAAAAGTAGCATGGCTGAAGCACAGGCAGGGAAAAAAAGAGAAACCTGGGGTGAAATTCAGGAGGTAGACAAGGCTCTGTGAAAGCAAGTTCTTGCTATATAGTAGGCAGTGAGAAGCCTTTAAAGGGTTTTAAATAGGATGCTATGTAAACAAATTTAACTTTAATAAAAGTTGCTCCAGCTGCAATGCCACAATATATTGAAAAGCAGCAATAGTGAACATGGAGAGACCAGTTAAATGACTCTTATAGGTGTCTGGGTGGCTAGAATGGTACTGATAGAAATAGAAGTAATTTTGTTTAAACGGTTGTATAATAACCCATGATACTATTGTAGATACAATGAAATTGTCAAAAAATAAATAAATAAAAAGTTTACAAGAGAAATTATATTGAATTTATTATGTACAAATAATATTTTGAAGTTAATTTCATAAATAAATCATCACATCAATAGTGTGTTGTGTTAACTATGAAGCCCAATAAAGTTTTATTTTATAGTGCACAATATGCAAACAGAGGTTCTATAAATGACAAGTATGCAAATTCTCCCAGCCAAGAGAGCTGAGATCAGGCTAACTAAAAAGAAGAGGAAACAATTTTAAGGAGTCAAAGATGTCCTCAGCATTGAACATTTTATATTATGGTTCTCTAATTTCGGATTTGTGAAGGTTTGAAAAAATACATGTGGCTAGCTCCCATCGGGTATGGGGGCTAATCTTTGAACTCCACTCTATATTTTAGATATTTCCTGGTCTCCACCAAAAAAGATGAAAATGGTAGATTCTTTCTCAGCCTCTTTTGTAGTCAGAGTATGGGCACATGACACAGATTCATTCAATTGGATACATCCACCATAAACTTTGAATTGGGATCTATTGATGCAAATAAGTAGGGACCAAGAAGTATCCATTCTACTGGCATGTAGTGGTGGTAGCAGCAACAATATGAATTTCCTGGAATAAAAGAGAAATTGTGCTAGTGACAGCATCCTGTGTTTAATATAAGCAATAGCAGGGCCCACTGGGAGATTCAGTGTCCTGTGGCTATGGAAGTGGCAGCGCTGATCTCAGTGGTGTGTGGAGGAATTGGGGGTGTGTCCCTCCATGTCGTTTAGCTTCTTTTGTCCCTGTTTTCTAAATTTCATTCCGCGTCCTCAAAGCAGGTTTATAAAAAATCAATTTTATTTATTTATTTATTTAGTTAGTTAGTTATTAGTTAGATTAAATCAGTCATAGTTGAAGTCTCCTGCTTTAGGTAATGGTTTACTGAATTAGCTGTCTTTAATAGGGGTAGTTATAAATCAACTATATTCTGTCTCCCACTGTTCCCCAAAGCCTATGTGATATGCTATATCTTTTCCTGTTATTTGATGAAATTTTGGGCACATTTCACAGCTTTTTTAGTTCCCTGTAGTCAGTCACAAGAACAGTTCTATTTCTGCAATTAAAATGTCCAGTTCAATAAAAAAAAAAAAGTGTGAACTCTCTAATTTAGAGTTTCTTCATACCTTCCAGTTGTGTGCCAGTCCAGGCTTGATATCTTGAAAGTCTAAGGGAAACATGGAGAATGATGGAAATGGAGGAGTGTTTACTTAGCCCCCTTTTCTCACTTTGTTTACTTTATTCTTTGACTCCTCCCTTCTACTCCCCTAGCCAAATGGGCTAGCCACTTCAGAATTGAAGGGGGAGAGGTAGGGAAAAATTAAGCCTCATCTTCTGTAAATAAAAATGTCTGCAGATCTCAGGGCCAAACTCTTGAAGTTCTCACTTGGCTGGAGGAAAGAAAGAAGCATCACCCTCTTATCCTCCTGTTGGAACAACAAAGCCCTCCCTCTCAGAAAAGGTCTCATTGTCTTCCGTTCTCAGGTACCAATCTGAATTGCTAATGAAACTAAAGTTGGGGGTCTCTAATTCTGGCATATATAATCTAGCAGCTCACTCTGCCACAGGTACTTGGCAGCTTCTAAACTGATCTCAGCCTTCTGGTCTCTGCCAAAATTGATATACCAAGAGGCTCAATGCAAAGTAGCATTCTGTTACTCTTGTGGCTATGAGCCCTGACACCTAGAGTTTGTTAGCCTTCCAATAAACCTTTGTTCTGAACCTAACCCCTTATTTATTTATAGACAGGATAAAAACACACATTTTTGTCCTACTTGTTTCATACCTCAGAATAGCATTGGTGGTTAAACGTCAACATAGTTCCATTTTTGGAGGTCAACATACACCTTTTGCTCTAAGTTTTAATTTCTTCAGCTTTATAAGCAGGCTTGTTTACTATTTTAATCCTTAATTTACCCTTATAAACTTTGAAAAAAAGATTTAATAAAATCTTTTTAATAAAATTTTTAAATAAAATCTACACATGTACTTATTTCATCAGTCTAATATGCATATTTCTATATTTTAATTACTTATTTTTTCTGTCTTCTCAAAGAAAATGTGATGTGTGTTTTCCTTCTTTTAACAACATTGGTTATCTCATCTACAATACAAGCATTGGCAACTTCTAGTATTAATAACACTTTGTATAAAAATGGGTCTTTAGAATAGAATAAAGATATCTCAAAATGAGACACAACTGAAAAGAACCTACATCCCAGTCTAGACAACAAAGCCTAAAGAAACAAAACTTGCAATAAATATATATATATATATATATATATATATATATATATATAAGCAAAAACAAACCAACTCCAGCTCAACAAAAACCTTGCCTGAGGCAAAGAGAATGTTTTATACACAATTCCTGTGCATGCCTAATGGCTTTGTACCTCCCAGTGATTACCAAATGGTCTTTGTTCTAATTATTAATTTAAAAACTAATCAACAGGGACAGACAAGACAATTTCTGTCACCTAGAATATATCAGGCAATCTAACCAAGTACCTAGCACACAGGATTCTGCTTTCAGCTACCATTTCCTCATGGTCTGGAGTTAGCTCTCTAAAAATTAAGGGGAAAATTAGCAGTATTCTCAAATGTAGAGTCTGATCAGTCATCACATGCATGCTCCATGTGAGAATCACCTATTATTATTTCTGAAGTTGATATCTATTTAAAAAGTAACTGAATTAAACCGATTCCAATTAAAGTTGAATAAGAATCAGTTTTACTTCTGGTTACAAGGAGAACCAGGTAATCACCAAGATGTGTGCTCTGGTCTTTACTAATACTGCAATTTAAGGCAAGTTGCTTAACCTCTCTCTGCACCTCTATCTTTTTATATAGGCTCTGCTGTGGGAAGCACCTCTGAGCCAGCCGATCACGAAAAGCAGAAAGGACTTTCTGAGTAGTGAGGAGAAGAGCCCTGGAGGTTCACCCAAAGGAGAAAATCAGTAGCAGTGAGCATTCTCATAAGAGACAAAGTAGCAGAGCCAGAAGGAGCAGAAAGGAAGCAAGAGTGGAAGAACTGAGAGATTTCCATGCCAAGCATTGCTCTGATTAAGTCATTCCTCTTTGGGACATTAGATCAGAGGGGTTAAAACATCTTCTAACCATACATGTAAGCATCTCAGGGAGTTATTGGAAATACTTGCGTGATCAATCCTAGAAAAAAATTTAGATTTCCTACCTAACAAGTAATGATATATATGAGATTTTACTCTAAATGTAATTGTTTTCATTTATATTCAAAATCCAATAAAAGTTGAGAATCTTGGTAGACCAGCTTTGAAATAGTGGTTGACTGCTGCTTCTGTAATGTCGGAAGTAAACAACTTAATTACATTCCCAGCACAACTGTGTCTATTTTTATTATATATTTCAATTAGACAAAATGTACATTTCCACTGTATTTAGCCATGTGCACTGTTTACAAATAAGTATCTCTACCATTTCTCCTTCTCGACTGAACATTCTCAGTATTTTAGACGTTTTATAAGACCTGTGCATCTGCAATTTGCCTGATGCTATGGGATTGGGCCTACAACTCTTTAATTAACAACTGTCTTCCCTTCTCTACCATTTCAGTTTGCTTTTCCTTTTATGGGATTGTTAAGGAGTTGCGCACGCGTGTGTGTGTGTGTGTGTGTGTGTGTGTTTAAGCAGCCTAATAGTAACTCTTTGCCTATTAAACAAAAGATATATAGGAGTCTCTATCAAAATATTGAGGATTTCAGCAAGAACATTATAAACATCACAGAAATGTGACCAACTTAAGGGTGACTTCACTGTGTCAATTTTCTGCCTTATGCCATCCCCTTCTTTTACCTGCTGTGTAGTTGTCTATGAATTCCATTTAAATTTCCAAAACATATAAGAAAAGGAAGTGAGGGACTGATGTTCTGCTATTGAGAATAATAAAAGAATCTAAGATTTGTGACCATAAGGATTCAAATAATTGATTTTGGTCAGAACTAGAGGCTGTCAATCAAAATGACTGCTGGCCACTTATTTATAAATTAGTCAAATGGGTTGGAATCATTCCATATTAGTTTATATATAATTCCTAGCAAGAAAACAATAATAAAATGAGCTACTAGCAGGGCATCAGGCAACAGGAAAAAATCTGAAATTTAAAACTTTCATTTTCAACATTGAGTGACGTCATCAGATACAGAAGGTAAAGCTTTTCTTAAGTTACCAAAGAATAGAGGTTTTTCTTTTTCATTTGTCTCATCTAAGCCGGGGGGGCTGGGGGGGACACATTTCTTTTTTTTTCTTTTTAAGGATATTTCACAGTATTACTTTGGACTAGAAATTAGGGCCATGATTCTAATTACAAAGGCAAAGTAGTCATGCTGTCTTAGGTTTTCAGAATGAGATTGTCAAGCCATGTATGCATTCGTATGCATGTGGAATGTTCCAGGTATGTGAAGGAAGTCTTATAGTCCACCCATTACATTATGTTGGGATAAAATCCCGTTATAAAGCTTAACATATTAACTATAATTAAATTTCCATTTAATTTTCAATAACTTCTCTATTCTATATAATTTTTCATCCTTTCCTTACCATAATTTGACTAAAATGCTACCAAATTAATATACAACTCTTTAGATTCTTTTATTGAGTATTCCACTCAACTGATATAAGCTAATCTTTTTCTTTTGTTTGGTTGATGTCTTCCCCCAAACTATATGTCTTCTTATTAGGTAAATGATGAAAAAATATATTAATTAAAATTATTACTAAAAAGGTTTTTAAAAATACCATTATATTACATAGTTCAGAATGTAATTCAACGAAGTTTTAGAAAAGGAGATAAGTTTAATAAACGTGTGTGCTAAATTTTTTATTGAAATAGAGTTGACATACAATATTAAACCTGCTTGCTAAATTTTAAAGCCTGATATTAAGCTATCGACAAACTTTAATTTTAAGGAACTGCCTCAAACTCAAATTAATTCACCTTAAATTATATTTATACGTTAAATTTAAGAAGCTGGAATTTCACAGCAAAGTAATAAAATGCTAATAAAGCTAATGAAAAAAATTCTGCCTTCAAGCAAAATTCAATGAAAGTTATATAATACCTCAGAAGATTTTTCCTTCGACTGAGAACTGATTCACCTAAAGCATTTTAATCTGTTAAACCTCAGCAACATTTAGACCTGACTAATGTTTACAGATGTAAGTAAAATAAAAGGAGACTTAAACACTAGGCTTTCCCTGTCTCATTAGTTATAAGATCAATTGATCTGATTTTGGTTCATTCAGAGGAATATCAAAGGAAAGTTAATTAATTAACCAATTAATTTAAGGGATTAAGATATTAGAAATCCTCTTCAAATTGAGTATAGTAGAGTGATAGGAAACAACTTAAAAGCTACTTTGCTTTATTTACCTATTTCAAAATAAGCATGCTGAGCATATTAAAACTCAATTTGAGTTCACCAATATGACCATGATTAATATATGACAACTTTAATTTAACAACTATAGAAGAATATTGTCTTCTTTGTTCTTAAAACACCACAGATATTTTATACTTTATATCACAGTGCATCTACAATTTTCAAAATTTATTCTGTTGCTTTCATTGCCTATAAATACTAATAAAATTCATATTTACTCATAACCTACAATTTTTACTGAAGATTTCCAAATATTATTAATATAAAAATAAACTGTTATTTAAACACATGAACAAAAAGTTTATTACTAAGATTTGAACCTTTGAATTTAATTAGGAATAAAGTAAACAATATTACTTTAAGAACTGACATATTTAATATTTACTAATAAAACACAGTGAGTCTTCTTACTTGACAGTTATGATGAAATGACAATAATTATAATAGATTAGCTTTTCTATAGTTTATTAAATCAAAATATTTTTATAGTTTGTCTCAACTTATATAGATTCTATTTTGATTAAAGAATTTTAGAATGATTATATTTTATAAATTAGTAATTATAAATCAAATATATTAAATTATATTAAATTAAACTATGTTAAATTAAATATATTAAATATATATCAAATATATTAAATTAAAAATATATTAAATTAAAGTTATACAGAAATTGAAAAAAATAAATTATGTATATTGTTACAGAGCCACCCTCCTTCATTTATGTTCCAGTCAGGCCAAGGTGATACAGTATATTATTAAAGAAATGTCAAATGGTAGATAAATAATACTTCTATTATCCTGAGTTAATCTACTCTATATTGTAACCACTGGAACAAATCTTAGCATTCATACATAAACACCAAGAGCTTCTGATCAAACAAAATTTTATCCCCTTTATTCATAGAGCTCAGTGCCTTTCCTTTGGCTTCTAATCTAACTCCATGCCTTTAGATAAAATAATAAGTTGTTTCTTGGTTTAATTACAAATCCTTAGTTAACCAGAAGTAAATTGGAAGAGGAAAAATGACAGCAGCAAAAATGAGAAATAGTATTTGAAAAGATTGACAGTGAGGAAAGAAATCATAAACCATAACAAATAACACTGAATTATTTGGTATCATTTGTGAGAACCTACTATGTGCCAGACATTGTATAAGCATTTGACATTTCATTTATTTTTTTTGCTCTGACGTAAACAGAATCATTGCCATTTCACATATAAGATACTACTTACTAATAATAGGTTCAGAGATGTTGAGTGACTTGACAAAGATGGCATAATGATGATTCAAGAACAAGTCATTGAACTTCAATGTTCTTTCTATAGGAACTCAAAACTTGAACACTATAAATACTTTGTTTAGGGGGAAATAGCCCTATGTACTTCATACTTCATTAGAAGTTTGATGCATTATTATGAATTTGTACAATAGAGTTGGATACAGAGTTATTAGATTAAGATGGCAAATGGATAAAACATTCTATAGTTTTCTATAGACTTGTTTCAAAATAAAATTTTGTGCCGTTGATGAAAGGTGAACAAAAGAAGATGATATTTTGTCATGACCATACAAATTCTTTTTGTTTTTTGTTCATTAAGATTCTTTATGTATATCTAAATTGAAATACCAAAAGATGTGACGTCTGACATATTACATACCAGCTTAACATTTATAGAGTAATTTAAATCTATGTATGAAAATCTAGCCATATATTTCATAAGCCATTGACTCATGACCCCTTTCATAGTTAAAGCAATTTAAAAACAATCATAACAGAGAATTTCTTAGTTTTATAAAAACAGTAATTTTCATAATCTTGAAAGTCATTGTCTCTAAAGAGATTATGGAAAAATTACTAGAGATTTAAATATGAACTGTATAATAAAAAAAGCTCAAAGTGAACAAAAATATTTTTTCTTTAGTAATACTAAGGCCCAAAGCATATGTTACAAATCTTTTCAATTTCATACACTAGAAAAAAATAAATGAAAATAATAAATGATATCAAATAACATCACACTGCTTCCATTGAAATAATTAAGGAAATCTTGCGTTTAACTGGAAGAAAAAGTAAGTAGTTATCTTATGTTCTTGGCCAAAGACAATGGTCAATTTACATGAAAAGTATTACTACTTTTACAGAATTCATTTCCAGTGTTCATTATGACAAATGATACAGAGCAAAATAGGTGATTTCTTATTGTACAAATTGGGTTAATTTCTTCAGTGATAATATTTATTTCAGATAGATGCTTTAATTACTTCAGAATCTATTTTACTTCAGAAATTTTATACCTATTTGTGATGTATGTATATTTTTCAAACTTGCTATACTAATTTTCTATTTATAAATTGTTTGTGAATAAAGGTTAATAGAAATGCTTAGCAGATTAACTACAAATATATGAAAAAATTAGTTTCATCAAACCCAGTTCTGCTGTCACAAAAAAGATTCCCCTTTAGAATATAACCCAGAGGTATATTGCTTAAGAAGCACACATTGAAAAAACTTGGTGCTGTAGGCTCTGTAATCCAAAAACATAGTCCAAGGATATCTTTATTTGGATTGAAAGAGACTTAATGACATTAAATAGTATTAAAATTCTTTAAAAAAAACCACCATGACATTTTAAAGTAACTGACACAATGGTGTCATTTTCTACTTTAACATAGAAAATGTACATTTGGCAATCCATTGAATCCCCAGGCCTTCTTTAAAGTTATCATTTCCTTTCATAAGTAAAGAACATTTAAATGCATTTATACTTGGTTGAGAAGCACCAGACTAACATCAACCATTTTTCACTGTTCATAGATATTTAAACCGGGGATTGTGCCAGTAAGGTTTTGACCAAATTGTTTTTTTTTTTTTAACTTTGTGATTTTAGAGATACTAAAATATCTTTTTCCTGTTTATTCTCATACACACACACAGACACACACACATATGAAATGCATTGTTTAGTTAATTTACTTTATAAAAGTACTTTATGTCTACCACTTGTGGACTATCTTGGAAGAGCTCACCATTCAGTGCAGCAGAAAAAAAAAAAACATAAAAATAAACATTGTCATGTGGCAGGTGCTGTAGGAACTATTGGAGAAAGCTATATTACAGAAATGTGATTACAAAATCTACTCAATTTTAAACAGCAACCCAGGCAGAAAGAGCAACAAATTCTGTCTGAAGAGTCAATATATAAAAGGAAGCTTGAACTGAGGTTAGAAAAGTGAACAGAGGCTAACCTGCTCTAGGCAGAGGGAACAACAAGCCCTTAGAGGTACAAGAAAAACATGGTGCATTCAGGAAACTTCAAGGAGTTCAAAGTTGTTAAAGCAATACATAGAAGTATTATAAGCAGTGAAGATCCACCAGGAGCTTTGGGAGATGATGAAAACAAGTCTGTATATTACAATGTTGACTTTCTTTATAAGCAATTTTAATTGAGAATCTATTGTGCATGGTCTTTTCCTAGGCCGCAGAAAAACAACTGTGACCAAGATGCAGTGCCTCTTCTCATGAAGAAGATGAATCTTAGACAACTGTAAACAAGTAAGTAATAATTACAAGTTTACAATGTTATACGGGAGAGCCAAATCAACCAGTCATAAAGTTTTAATAGCTAATTTCAAATATCAGTATTTTCCTTTATGGCTTCATTTTATGGTTTACCATCACTTGAAATTTTAATTGTTTTTCTTCTACTTACATCTTTACTAAATAATTCTTTACTGTAGCTTAATAATATTTGAGGGCAAATGTATTTATTATGTTTTCATAACATTTTCTTGTTTTTTGTTAATTGTTTATAATTCTAACTAAACTAATCATATATTTGCAAAGAGCAGACATTTCCATATCATTCAGATACCTAAATCATGTTCATAATACATATCTACATTAATTCAAGTCCTATTTACATATCATTAAGGGGTTGAAGTTTTCTTTATAAAATCACGTGTTTTTAATTATATATTCTAATAGGCTATTTCTGATATATAACATCTTTACTTTAAAAGCAATTAAAGCACAGCCCTATTCTACAGGTTCTATGAAAACAAAAAGGCAGGTAGAGCATTTTAAACTAAGTTATCAAAAGAAATTTAATTGTCAAATATTTTAAACCTATATTTCTCATCAAAATGTTCTCAGAGTAGTTATATGTGAATGTAAGATAATAAACTATTCTGTTTTTATTCTATCTTAACTGAAAGAGCAGATTTTTTAATAATTTAATTTGGATATTTTCTTAATTTGGCAATATCTTCTTCCTGACTACCTTAGGACTGAGAGGTATTCTTTAATCAGTTATATTAACAAATTTTCAAATTGTAGTCTAATGAACTAGTCCTCTTTTTTATTACATAATCATCTTATTCTATTCTTTATTCCTTTAATTTGTTACGCTTTGCTTTATACTTAATCATAAGTGTATTAAGAAAATCTTAACTTGTGATTTTTATAAATAGTACCTAACTACTTCTCATTTCAGATTTATAGATAATTCATTTTAGTTGAGACTCAATTTAAATTTTCTGTTTTTTATCTACAACTACCCTACCCCTGAAACAAGACTGATCCCATCTGATCTTGGAAGCTAAGCAAGGTCAGGCCTAGTTAGTACTTGGATGGGAGACCGCCTAGGAAGACCAGGTGCTGTAGGCATAAAAAATAAAAAAAATAAAATAAAATAAGGGATTGTAAGCTGACAAGGTCCTTGCAATCTGTGAAGTCAACCAAGGGTTGCCTCACCTAAAGAAAAAAAAATTCTGTTTTTCAATTATTAATTTTCTTTCCTATTTAAAAAGTGAATGTCACTTTTCTTTGTCTTTTTTTTTTTCTCTTCTTTTTCCCACTTGTTTTCTATTTTCATATTTTACTTGGTAAATCACATTATATTTCTGTCCATCATATATCATGAACTAGTGTGGGTGAAATAAAAATTAGGAGGACGAAGTGCCAGATCCACTTTTTCTATTAAAGTATATGTCAGGGTGGAGGGGTACTTCATATAATAATTTATTCTTCCATTTGTGACATTAGGATAGTTCTTATATCCTTAAACAGATAATTCTAAAGGGTAGTTTATATTCTTATAATAATTTTTTGATAGCTTTCCTTATGCAGCTTATTAAAATTTTAACTCATTTTGATAATGTAATTATTATTAACTGAACTGTTGTCACCCAAAACTTCTGTGTTGAAGCTCTAACCCCCCTTCCCCATCAAATGTAAATGTATTTGGACATAGAGACTTTAATGAGGTAATTAAGGTTAAATGAGGTTATTAGAGTAGGTGTCTATTCTAATAAAACTGGTATCCTTTAAGAAGAGGAAGAGACATCATGAGTGTGTGCACAGAGAAAAGACCCTGTAAGGACACCATGAGAAGGCAGCCATCTGTAAACCAGGAAGAGAAGCCTTACCAGAAACCAACCTTGCCAGCACCTTGGTCTTAGAATTCCATCCTTCAGAACTGTGAGCTAATAAATTTCTATTATTCAAGACACCCAGTCTGTGGTATTCTATTATGTCAGCCCAAGTAGACTAAGAGAGTAACTAAAGATGTACACTCTAATGTCAAATTTAAAAAAATAGTTTTAATCATAGCATGTGTTTCCAATTAGTTGAAAATAACACTAACACATTACAAGAACTATAGCTTATACTGGTTACAAATTATTCTTACTGAATTAAATTCACACAAAAAATGCACTTCTCAAACAAATCAGACTGCTTTTTTGAGTATTGGTGAGCTGTGATTATTTCATCTGATATTGAAATATAGATGGATGTCCTTCAGGTAAGTTCTCACTTATTGTAGTATGCCATTTCAATTTTGTCTACTCCATGACTATAATTTTAATCTAAATGATGATAATTTCTAATTCTTTATCTTCAGCTGGCATATCTCCAGAACTGAAATCCAGTTTAATAAAACACTTGCCAGACCCATACATTTTGTTGTTCTCAGAGCATTTGTATCTATACATGTGTAAAATTGGACTCATATTTCCCTACACATGAGCAGATCCTTCTGTATGTATTGTTACAGGGAATAGAACCATAAATATATCCAGTTTCAACTGCTAAATGTAATAAATGTCTAAGCCAATAGGGTCAATGACCTAGATATATCTCAAATTTTATCATATTGATCTCTACTGTTTTTATCACAATATAGGTACACATTATCTCAACCTTATGTCACAATTACTTCTCCTTCCAGTTCCACTCCTCATGTCCTTGTATCCATTCTTTACAATATAGCAAGAGAGAGCTTTCTATATTCCAAATTAGACAGACTTCAATGCTCCCTATTGCCAGAAAATGTTCATATGTTTTCATGAGGTTTATAAAATGGGTCATAATCGCCCCAGATTACCTCTTTTTTCTATCCTAATTCTTACTATTCTCTCTTTTCAGGTGTGCTTCAGTTATGTTGAAATAATTCTAGTGTCTTAAACAGGCAACAATAATAATTACAACTAAAAATGTAGTAATAACAATAACTGATAGCATATTTATTGATCACTTACATTTGGTTAGTAACTTCACAAAACACACATATACACAAGCATATAAAATCTCCAAAACATAATTTTGATACAGATCATATTATCATTGGAATTTACCAGAATCTTAGAAATTAAATGACCTCTATAAAATAGTTCAGCATCAGAATTTAAATCCAAGTCTTTGAAATGCAAATATATGAGTTTACATTGACTCCCATGAATTCTCTGCCTCTATGCCATACATGGCTACCTCTACTTAGAAATCTCCACCTCTTTTTTGCATCCTCAGTCTTATTTGATTTTTAAGGTCTGACATCAACAAACCTTCCATGATATAATGCCCCTCCTCAACAAATAATGACTTAAATTCTTCTATTATTTGATTTAGGGCAAAGACACTATATTTATTATACATTCAGTATATATGTGTACTTTATATAAATAAAGTTTAAATTACATGGATATATATATATAGGGATATATATATATAACAGAAACATTTGTTCATAGGTTCTGGAATTGCTTACTTTTGAAACTTCACTGTTTAAACACTGCTTATTTTGTTAAATTCTTCTGTTTCAATATTATTTAATTAAAATATATTAGTGGTCAGTACTTCCTTGAAAGTTAATTAAGAAATCTTTATTCATGCATAATTGTTTTGCAAATAACTGTATTAAAAAACAAACAATTATACGTTAGACCTCTACTTGGGATATTTTTAAATATTTTTTGTCCATGTGGTTAATTAGAAATCAAACCCTGTAATACAAATTTTATAAATCGATGCTGATATAAATTTGGGTTGCTCTGTTAAATAGCCATGTGGTCCAGATGCAGCACTCTATTCTCTCTCTCTCTCTCTCTCTCTCTCTCTCTCTCTCTCTCTCTCTCTGTTTCTTTCTTCCTTGGGTGGGGAGTGGGGTGGGGTGGGGAGTGGAACAGTAAAAAAGAAATGGGAGAAAATATTTGTAAACCATAGATAAAATGTTCATTTCCAAAACATATAATGAACTCATACAATAGCAAAAAAAAAAAAAAAAAAAAAAGACAGATTAATAACTCAATTCAAAAATTAGGTTAATGACTTGGGTGTCTTCTCCAAAAACGACATACAAATGACCAATAATTATATGAAAAAAATGCTCAATATAACTAAGAATTGGGAAAATGCAAATCAAAAGCACAATGAGATACCACCTCATACATGTTAAAATGGTTATCCAAAAAACAAAACAAAAAAAAACGACAATGAGTGTTACTGAGGATGTTGAGAAATTGAAACCCTTGTACACTGTTAGTTGGAAGGCCAAATAGTGCAGCCAGTATGGAAATTCCTAAAAAAAAAATTAAATATACAACTATTACATGATATAGCAATCTCATATCTTGGTATTTATCCAAAAGAACTGAAATTAGGACCTCAAAAAGGTATTAGCACTCGAATGTTCACTGCAGCATTATTCACAACAGCAAAGATATGGATATAACTTCAATTTCCATCAACGGAGATTTCTAGTTAAGACGGCAGAGTAGATGAACACTGTGTTTGCCTCTTCCCATGACCACATCGATATCACAGCTAAATTACAAAAGAACTGTTATTGAGAACAACCTGAAGACTAGCTGAACAGAACTCCTATAACTAGGCATATAAAGAAGAAGAACATCAAGACTGCAGAGATACTGAACAAGCTGGTCCCACAACAACATGTGGTGGTCAAAAATCAGGAGGAATATCTCAGCTGCAGAATTTTCCCCAGAGAAGTGAGGAGTCCCCAGCCTCACACCAAGATCCCTAGCCCAGGGCTCTTGTGCCTGAGAGAGAAGGCCCCATTACTTCTAACTGTAAAATCAGCAGAAATTGTGGCCGAGTGAGATGAATGGTTGCTGGAGTCCCAGACATTCCTCTTAAAGAGCCTACATACAGACTTACTTGCTGACAAACTCATTCACTCTGAGCTCCAGTGCTGGGGCAGCAGCTCAAAAATCACATACTATGAGGAACTAAATTGTCTGCTTCAGGGTTAGGGTGGGAGGGCCAGCTGTATCCCAGATAGAAGTGCTGACAGAAGACATTGTTCTTTTGTTGAGCCCTCCCTGCGCCCAGCCAGCATGTACAAACAGGCTCCAAATCTGAGTCTATATCAACCTGCTACCACTGTTTGCCCAACCCTGGTGATTTCCTGAGACTTCACCCCACTCAACTTGCAGTATGTCTTGGCTAGCTCTGCGGACTTTCCTAAAATCACTCAAAGGTTCACAAACTCCAAACAAACAGTGGTTGACCTTGGCATGCCCTATACCTTTTACAAAGAGGCTCCAAGCCCAGCATTAACAACAGCTAACCTCATTTTTCAACTTAGCCTCTACCAGGTACATCTAAGCTCAGTACAAGTGTCATCCATTTTCAGATCACTTTTGTAGATCATACTCCATGACCCCAAGCAGGGCACAGGCAGTGGCTAAACTTGGTTTGTGACAGAGTCCTTCCCCCCAAAAGGCCCCAGAAATAACACACTCAGTGATCAGCTTCAGACCACACCAGACACCACCCAACCACCTCCACAAATGACACATCAAAGGTACAGACTAGGCAGGCACCAGAACCCCACTAAAGTGAGTCCCAGGCCATGCAGTAAGCCCCTACATTATAGCTCCTCCACTATAGTCACAGCAGTGTATTGGTTGTGAGGGCAACCAATCATCCTGAGGGTCAATCCCTTTCATTGATGTGCTGACAGTAAACAAGTCTCATCTGCAACATGGGGTCACACACAACCGACATAAAGAACACAGCTAGAGCACCTGGTTTAGGTGAACCGGGGACAGTGTGCCACTGTACTGTGCCCCACAGGACACGACTATATAAGGTCACTCTATCAAGACCGGGAGACATAGCAGCTCTACCTAATCTGAAACAAACAAACACAGGAAAGAAGCCAAAATAGCAAGATAAAGAAATGTGTCCCATATAAAAGACCAGAACAAAGCTCCATAAAAAGAACTAAACAAAATATAGACAAGCAATCTACCAGATGCAGAGTTCAAAACACTAGTTATAAGGATGCTCAATGATCTCAGTGAGAAGTTCATAAAAGAGATAAGAAACATAAAAATAAAGATAGGAAACATAAAAAAGATCCAGTCAGAAATGAATAATATAATAACCGAAATAAGGATACATTAGAGGGAACCAACAGTAGATTAGATAAAGCAGAGGATCAAATCAGCGATTTAACACTCAAGGTAGAAGAAAACATGCAATCAAAACAGCAAAAAGAAAAAAAAATGTAAATAAAGATAGTTTAAGGGGCCACTGGGACAACATCAATGGTACCAAAATCTGCATCATTGCAGCAGTAACAGAAAGAGAAGAAACACAGCAAAGAATTTAAAACCTATTTAAAGAAATAAATGACAGAAAACCTCTCTAATCTGATGAAGGTAATAGACACACAAATTCAGGAAGTGCAGGGAGTCTGAAACAAGATAAACCCACAGAGGCCCACGTCAAAACATATCATAATTAAAATGCCAAAGGTTAAAGACAAAGAGACAATCTTAAAAGCAAGAGAAAAGCAGTTATAAGGGAGCTCCTATAAGTCCATCAGCTGATTTCTCAACAGAAACTTTGCAGGCCACAAAGGATTTGCAAGAAATATTCAAAGTGATGAAAAGCAAGGACCTACAACCAAGATGACTCTACCCAGCAAAGCTATTATTTAAAATTGAAGGACAGATAAACAGCTTCCAAGACAAGAAGAAACTAAAGGAGTTAATCAATTTCAAACCAGTATTATAAGAAATGTTAGAGGAACTTCTTTAAGTGTAATATGAAAAAAAGATAAAAATATGAGTAATAAAATGGCAATAACTACATATCTATCAATAATTACTTTAAATACAAATAAATTAAATAAATAGTGTGGCTGAATAGATGAGACAAGACCCTTACATATATTGCCTACAAGAAACTCACTTCAGATTAAAAGACACACACATTAAAAGAAAAGGAATGGGAAAAAGATATTTTATGAAAATGGAAACATCCCTATGTTCATTGCAGCATTATTTACAGAAGCCAAGATATGAAAGCAAACTGAGTGTCCATAGGTGGACGAATGGATAAAGAAATGCTACATATATGCAATGGAATACTACCCAACCATAAAAAATAATGAAATATTATCATTTTCAACAACATGGATGGACCTAAAGGGTATTATGCTAACTGAAATGGGTAAGATAAAGACAAATGCCATGTGATTTCATTTATATGTGGAATCTAAAAGAAAAGATAAACAAACTGAACAGAAACAAACTCAGAGATACAGAGAACATTTTAATGGTTACTAGATGGGAGGGGATTAAGGGGATAGGTGAAAAAGGGAAGGCATTAAGATGTGCAAGTTGCCAATTGTAAAAACAATCACAGGGATATAAGGTACAGCATGGGGAATATAGTCAATAGTATTGTAATAACTATATATAGTATTACATGAGTATTTGACTTATCAGGGTGATTATTTTATAAATTATATAAATGTCTAATCATGATGTTTGTACAACTAAAACTAATATAATATTGATGTCAACTTTAATTAAAAAAATAAAAAAATATTTTAAAAATTACTATCAACACATAAGTGAATAAAGTGTGGTATATACATATAATGGAATATTATTCACATTAATAAAGAAGGAAATTCTGCAATGTTCAATGATATAGGTAAACTTGAGGACACTGCTAAGTAAACAAAGCCAGTCACAGAAGGGCAAATATTGCATGATTTCGCTTAACATAAGGTTTCTAAAATAGTCAAATTATTGAATTAAAAAGTAGAATAGTGGTTGTCAAGGGCTGAGGGTAAGGGAAATGGTAAATCGCTAATCAAAGGACATAAAGTCTCAATTATGTAAGAGTAATTCATTTATAGACCTGCTGTACAACATTGTCCCTAGAGTTAACAATACTGAACTGTACGCTTAAGAATTAAGAGAGTAGATCTCATGTTAAATGCTCTTCCCACAAATATATTTAAGTTTGAAATTCCCCTGGAAGCACTATGTATGAGCTTGTCTTCATTGTTTATGGTTGTGTAGAGTGATGGTTTTCATCTGGTTTAACTAATCACACAATTTGACTAAGATATCCTGCACATACCTTGATTATAATCTGAAAAAAAAGCATATCTTCTGCAACCAAGAAATGACTCTGGGAGACTGCACTTGAATGTTTATCAATCTCACTTTCTTTATCCTACTGTCATTTTTTAAATTCTTATTAAAGCTTTTTGTGAGTGTACACTGGAATCTTGTTATTCCTTTCAATAATGAGACCCTAGATAATAACTGCAAGTCTTTACCTGACAATATACAAAACAGAGATTTTTAATATTAAAGCCTCAAAATAAAAATAAAAATTTTTAAGCCACTAAAAAGTACATTTTCTAGAGAATAACGTTTCTTGAAATCAGGGTGGATAAAAATATCTTTAAATTGAACACAAAATTCACAAACTATGAAAAAAAGATTAATTAAGTTAACTATATGGAAAACATTTTAAATCTGTAAATCCAAAGACAAAAATTAAAGGTCACAGGCTACAAAAAAGATACTTGTAACACATACAATGATTAATGCTAAGAGAATTTTAGGTGTTTCTTAAAAAAATAAAATAAAAGAAAGAAAAGGAAAGGAAAGAAAAAAGAAAACTAAATAAAGCCTGTAAAATAAATAGAAAGTTGTATGGAAAGACAAGTTAAAGAAAAATAAGGCCTGGATGCTAATAAATACAAAAAAGGTGTATGCCTTTGTTAGTAATTAAAAATATCAAATAAAAATATGAAATATTATTTTAGATCCTTTGATCCTTTCGATTAGTAAAACTGGAGAAAATACATTTGTCGACAAAGACATGGGAAAGAAAAACTCTAATATACTTTTTAAAGTAAAATTTGAGACAACCACTTTGAAGAGCATTTTGGCAATATTGAGTAAAGCTGAAGATGCATTCTGAGACCAAATAATTCCATTTCTTCATATATACATTGAGAAAATATTACCTGATGTGTACATAGAGGCATGTATATATAAATTAACTTATTTCCTAGTAGAACATTTGGAAAAAGTTTCAGTATCACTATTTATTCATTAGAATATTATACTGCAGTAAAGCAAATGAGCTAAATCTTCATGTATTAACTTGTATAATTTCAAAAAAGTGGAAAAAAAGTAAATAAAGTTGCAAAAGAATATATATAATTTTGTAACATTCCTCTAACTACAGAAATACAAAAATACAATGTAGATTTTGTGCATACAAAAACATGTGACAAATGTATCAAAATATAGATGAGAGACAACATTTTTGTCTCATTGATACTGTATCAGATGCTATATTGTGATAATGCAACACATTTTGATGGAATTTAGTGTAATTATAAGTATTAATTAGAAGTTTAATTCTAATATTACTAGAAAATAAATATTTTATTAAAAGCAATAAGTTAACTATTTTCCAATAACTGGGAAATTACACATTCTTGACTTGTAACTAATAATAAAAGCTAACATTTACAGGATGCTTACTATAAGCTAGTTATTTTTCTGTAAGCTTTATAAATACTAACTCACTTAACACTAAGAGAAATCCTACGAGGCATATGAGGATTACAAGT
Source organism: Eidolon dupreanum (assembly GCA_028627145.1). Taxonomy (NCBI): domain Eukaryota; kingdom Metazoa; phylum Chordata; class Mammalia; order Chiroptera; family Pteropodidae; genus Eidolon; species Eidolon dupreanum. The sequence continues at coordinate 80,277,217 of CM053509.1, forward strand.
GAAGGAACAGACTCAGAGCATTTAGAAAACTTCTCAAGGTTACATAACTATTAAGTGACTAAGCTGATTTTCAAATCCAGACAGTCTAGCTCATGCTATTAACCATATACTCTACTGAATCTCGATGCATTTTAAACATGAGTTGACTTTTAATTGTCATTGGGGCCTCTAGTCACTCAACCCTTCTCAAATTACTCAGAATTTGTAAATCAACAGATGGAAAACAATTCTCTCTAAAGAAATATATCTTCTGGATCACTTCAATTTTCTGTAATTATTATGTATTGTTGATTATAATTATTACCACCTTCTTTTGTTAATTTGTTCTCTTGTTTTGCTATGAGTTTATAATCATTTGTTTTATCTCATTCTGGATGTGGCTCTGTTTCTATGATGAAGCTGGGCCAATATTCCCACTTATTTCTGCTGCCAATAATGAAGAGTTAGAAAGATCCTATTTACGCATGTTATTATTTTCAATGTAAATAGTTAGCCACAGCTGCTGCAATTTTCCCAATTGTATGACAGAAAAATGAGGTGGGGAGATGAGGGCACAAATACATCTATCAACTCTGTAGGCATTCAGAATAACATATGAAAAAAAGCCAAGAAAATAATTTGCTTCCTGGGCACCAAACTTCAAATTGAATAGAGCTATATAAATTTTAGCAACACCTAACATATACAATGAACATAATCACAAGACTTGCAATTAGTAATTAGAAAGTTTACACTTGCATGGGATTTTTTTGAAATGTTCTGTTTAATTACCCCACTTAACCAGTTGGTAAAATGAAGAAAAATAAAGTATTAGGTAATATAATTTTTTTGTTATCTAAGTAAAAGTTCTTTATTGACATTTTAAGAAAGTACTTCAGAATAACATTGAATAACTTAAAAATTAGTTGAGTAGAAATATATACTATTAAAAATATTTAGGGCTTGTGAGATGAATCAATGTTACCATGCGACTCTAGTTCATTCACTGTCACTATGTATAACATTTTATTTTATACACAACTATTTATATACCCATTTTACTATTAATGGATATGTAGGTGCTTCCTTTTCTTGTTTTGCTATTATGAGCAATGATCTTTTCAACAACCTTTAACATATATTCTTGGGAGCATATGGATACATACAATAAGGGCATTATTTATATGAAGTTTTAAAATAAGCAAAATAATAAAATGTTGTTAATTAATGTACAAACATAGTAAAATTATAAATAAGTATACTGGAAAGAAAAACACCAAAGTCAGAGCAACAATTATCCCTAAGAAAAGAAAGATATATCGGGGATTTTTAAATACGTTACCTTATTTTGCTACTAAATTAGGATGTTAATATGTGTGTATTTATTCTACTATTATCTCTATACTTTTTTATATTTCCAAACACTTCACCAAATTACAAGAAGTTGATCCCTTTAGGTAAAAATAATTTTCCCATTTGAGATTTTGTAAAAATGACATAGTAAACTGTCAATATTTTTCCACTAAAACCATTGGTTACATGTCACCATTTGTGGTAAGTAGCTTCTAAAATGACTTCCAACAATTTCTTCCTGGCATGTCCTTGTGTAAGCTTCTCCCTTTGAGAGTGGGCTGAGCCTAGTGACTCACTTCTAACAAATGGAATATAGCATAAGTCATGGGATTTCACCTCAAAGATTACGTTATTGTGACTTTTTCCTTGGGTACTCACTCTTGTACTCTTGCTTGCTCTAGGGAAGCTGGTTATCATGTTGTGAGCTGCCATGTGACAAGGAATTTATTTCTCTGGGGAACAGCCAATGAGAACATGAAGCCTGACAACATTCATATAAATAAGCTTGAAAGCGAATCTTTGTCCCCCAGTCATAGCTTGAGATGACTGCAGCCTGGTGAAAACTTGATCACAGCCTTGTGAGAGACCTTGAAAATGAAGACCTAGCTAAACCATGATGGATTCCTGATACACATAAACCATGAGATAGTAAATATTTTTTATTTAAAGCCATTAATTTGGGAGATTATTTATTATGTAGTAATGAATAATACTATTCTTAGTGAAAAAAACTGAACTATGGAAATATACAAATATTTCTAACAGTAAAATTAAAAAGAATAAAAATGAAATATTTTGATATATTCAAAAAGATGATTAGAGAAGAATAGTTGTTAGCATGACAGAGAAAGGAGATCAACAAATCCTCAAATCCTCTCCCCAGAAGGCAGCAAACATTCTGACACTCTGGAAATTAACCTAGGACATACAACAAATTGAGAAACATATCCACAAAATTTACTAAACTTCAGGTAAGAGTAGCAAAAATCTGTGATGTTTATGCTTGTGGTTGCTCCCCTACCATAATCAGGCTTTGTTCATGGCAAGCTTCATGATGGTCTAAGCAAGCTGCAGAAATAAGAAGTTTTGCTGCTGCTCCCAGAGATAGCTCACTTGATTAAAGTGTGTTTAGTTAAACACAAGCAAACAGGAGGGCCAGCAACTCAGGTATCCTGACTTTGCAACCCTGATCATTTCACTCTGTCCTGTAGCACACATTTCTCTCTCCCCAACCCCAATCTCTCTCTATCTCTCTCTTTTTTTCTCTCTCACAAACACTCATGAATACACACTAAATTTTATCAACAACTGATTATCAGTTGCTGCTAATGTAACCCCTCAAGGTACAAGGGCAGTTTAAAATAATCATATTGCTCCTTTGAGAAAATGTTCCACTCAGAGTGACTTGACAAGAAAACATGAAGGTTATTGCCCCAGAGCCATGAAATATAGTGGCCCAACTACCTCTCCTTAAGACTCATCAGAATCACAAGATATAGGCAAAAAAATATTATTTCTGGCATCCATATTGAGTCAGCGTTGATTCCATTCTTCTTAGTATAACATGGAGATAGTCTGAACCCATTCACTTTTTATCCTCTCAATGACCTCTTAAACAAAAACAAAAATTGATTTGCAGGTATAGCGATGACTGAAAACATGCCTGTGCCACTAGGAAAACAAGCATTATTTTATTTTAAGCCCAGAATTGCTTCCTAAATCATAAAAATAGCTACCGAATTTCAACTTATATTTAAACCCTTAATGAAAGACGCAGAATTCAGAGTGAAGAGTATAAACTTCAACACTCAATCATTATGTCAGGAAGGAGATGAACTTAATATGTCTGAAATTATTTTTGGTGGTCTTTCTTACTGATAAGGTGATAATTAACATCTAAAAAGCACCTTGGTGTAGCGATAAAAAGAAATAACGAAGCAATGCTCTAATATCCTAGTAAAATGCCACTCTTTTGATTACTTCTCCAGAATTTCACTTGTCTGCCAAGTCCCATTGTTTCTGTCATTTTTCTGTCGCATTCGCAGTAGGGTAGTAGCAATATCTTACAGAAGTGCTCAGTTTCTGGCTTTCATATTTACTAAGCAAACAAGCCATGATAAATTCAAATCAGTTTGACCTGTCACAACATCCAAAATGAGGCTAGAGCTGATCTTGTGCAAATTGAAATGCACAGCATCTTCTTTTTGTTTCCATGTAGTGTCTGGAAATGGCCACTTTACTGATCTAGGAGTTAAAACCTAATGACCCTTTGCAACGCTGCTGTGGTAAAATAGCATGAATCTGTAACGAGTCTCACTGACAGCAAAATACACAGTCACCCAGGATAGCAAGCCAAGTCAAAATCAATTTTGCGGGTGGGAAGGCCTTCCTGTCCTCTGAGCTAAAATATTAGGCAGTCAAGACATGTTGTACTGTATTAACACATCTGCTTTCAAGGTGTGTGTCCTTTGTAATTTTTATTTTTTATAATCTCTGGTGGAAATATATAAACATCAGCAAATTCAATAAATTGTTTCACAGATCAACTTGAATATAAGGTCAAAGTTCTCAGAAATGACACAACCCTTAAAATATTATCCTTGGCTATGCAAGAAAAAAATAAATGCATCTTTACGAGATTGCCATGTCTGTATGACATTATGTAACAGTCTCACAGTGTTCAGAAGATCATGATGGCATATAAACTACTGAGTATTTTTCTTTCCTGTTCCCCTTCATAGAATGAACTTTATCAACAGAAATCTTTCCACTGAGCAGGGTATGGCTCAGTACAGAACTATCTAAATCAATTTTCTCTTCACATTCACAGTAGAATACAGCTGTGACTGGCTGGAATAATATAGTGGAAAATCCAATATAGGAGATGGTATGTGCATTGAAGTCTTCAAGCTTATTACACTACTTTGAAACAGTATAGTTAAGGGTCAGTTAGTGCAGGCATTTCCTCCTTTATAAGCTCAATTTTTCAGGAGGCATCATTCACTCAACTGTTTTAAATGCATCAGGTTGAGACTTGCCCTACAAGCTGTTATATTAGATTTAGAGACAGTGCAGAGTTTTTCAACTGAAATGTTAAAAAAAAAATTAAGAATGATAAATATTTGTAGTAGCTAAATTTAACTGATTTATATATATATGTATGTGTGTATATATATATAGTCATATATATACGTATATAATACATACATACATAAGTATATCTGTGTGTGTGTTTCCTCTTTAGGACTAAAATTCTACGTATATTAGCACTTTAGATATTTAAAAACAACATGAAGACCTTATAAATCTACCATAATGTTTGTCCTTGTATTTCTTTGAAGAAAATTTTAAAAAGTATTTTTTATAGACATTCCAGAAAATAAACTAGTGCCATTTATTTTAAGAAAACAAAATTGCTTTCTGTATAAAACATTAACTTCTGAATTCTAAAAAAAAATGAAAAAATACTAGAAACTTTATCACCACTTCTTAATTATTGTACCCATTATTAGAAAGATCTATCTTAGGGTCATCTATCTTTTCGAAAGTTTCAGTTGTCACATCTATAGTTTAACATCTTCACTTAATTAGGGTGTCTATTAAGTGCTTCTATTTCACCCAAAACTCTTTATTGAAAAATGATGTCATGTCCACACAACAATAGGTTACCAAACTAAGAATAATAAATATTTTCTGAATTTTTCCACTAATAATGGGTTGCTATTTGTCTACCAGTTTTTCATCTGCTGTTTAACTTTTGTAATTAATGAATATGCTACGGTTAAATGGTAAATCTGATGTACTGCAACTAGAAAATACTCAGTAACATCACACATCCATTTTAGCTTTCCTTCTCAAAGTCAGAACACAGTAAAATGAACCCACTTGTGGAGTACATAATGAGCGATTAGGAAGGCAGAGAAACGTAGATGCTAATCAAAGGTGAAGAATATTACAGTTCATGTAAATAAAGAAGTCACCCAGATAATGAATAACTGACTGCCTGCATCTTACTGAGCATATTGAAGTAAGCAACCACCTTAGCTATGGAACTAATGAGGTCTCTTCATTTAAAATCTGAACTATGCACAAATACAGACATTGAGAATTTCTGCACTTAGTCATTAATAATAAGGCAAGGCAATGACAATACTAGTGCAGATAAGTGTGAGATGGACTAAGAGAAATTTGAGTCAGATCAGAAGAGAAACACTTTGCTAATTCTTTAGAAAAGGGTACAAAAATTAATAATAATAAGTCTCCAGTATATATTGTTCAGAGTTCATTGTATGAAACAATGGCATGTTTAATTTAGCTGTAGTAACCAATTATACACTACTATTATTTCATAGAATGTGTTCCATCATTCTCAGTTAGCTATTAAATGTTCCAGTTAAAGAAGCCGACCATGAATTATTGACTTTGGCAATGGTGTCCTCCAACCAGCTGCCTGCTAAAACATTATAATCACTGCCACAGACCCTTTCCTTGGACTCACCAGCTGTGGGTTTGAAGGTAAGTGCCATTGTTATGGTTTTCATGTTAAACTCCTGATAGGGCTACCTAAAGCCTACCATTATATTTGTTTAAAAATCTCAAGTTCAGAGACTCTTGTGATTTTAAAATTATTTGATGAAATTCTTAATAATACTTCAAGACTTAGCTGAAATATTATCTTTTTTGGAAAACTTCCCTAGTCATCTCTGACAGAGTTAAGATTTCAGTACTCTACTATAACCTCGTTTATCCCCTGTAATGAGTAGAGTAGTAGCGGGAGCTATCATAGCAACAGCAACAGCAAAAACAACTAATATTAAACACAATATAACTTCTTATCATATTATCAAATTAACTCATTTAATACTTGTAACCACACTGTATGATAAGTACCATACCACTAACAACTGTTTTGATATCTGAAATCTTACCTATTGTTCTACAGCTAGTTAGGGTGAAATTGGACACACCTGTTCTAGAGTCAAGAGCTCTTAACCATGTGACTATATCTACTTCTTTATTATGTTAACTTCTTTCTGTTCATCTTTGATCTGTCAATGTGTAGGGTAAAATGGGAAGGTTGTGGTAGTATACAGAAAGCTGCTAATAAGTGCTGATGAAACAATGAATGACAGAATAATTTAATGTGCCCAAGTCTAGATTTGCAGCATACCTAAACTTCAGAGAAGGATAAAACTACATTCCTTTTTTGGGGTGCTTCTTCACTGGCTCCTTCAGATAGCTCCTGAAAATACTATTTTAATACTTTGTCACTTGTTATTTTTTATAAAATTACGTTAACCATACAATAAAATAATAGATTTCCATGAATTTAGTGTTAGGGTCTATTTATCAAATGATCATTTTAATTAGAGTCACTTAAATGAAATTTTTTGCTCATTAGCCACTAACATAAATAGCAAAATAAATATCTTAAACTCTCTTCAGAATAAGTAACTCAACAATCACTTGCCCAGCAAAGTGTACCTCAAAGAAATACATAAGAAATTTCACAGATATTTATATCTTTATTTCCATTTTAGTATACTGTGTACTGGACAGAAAAATTACATTATTCCAACAGAGCTGAAATTTAACTGAAAGAGAATGGTTAGACAACCCCTTTGTTTAACAAAAAATGCTTTTAAATATCTTGAGGTGCCAGGCAGATTTAATAAAATACTAAGATTCAGAAGGATCAGGCAAGTTCATTTAGAAGAATGTAGATCATTAATTTTCCCTTTTTTTGGATGGATAACCAATAATACTTTTACAAAAAGTGCTTTCAGAGTAGCTTAATGTGTGTGTGTGTGTGTGTGTGTGTGTGTGTGTGTGTGTGTGTGTGTAATAGATAACATTTAATCAACAGTTGGTTTTCGATGAGGAATTTTTGTTAATTTACCCAATTTCATATATTTTTGCCTTTTTACAATATTTAGGCATGAAAGTTGCTGTAATTTTAAAATATACTCATCTTGGGATGATCCCTTTGTTTAAGTAAGAATACTAAAGAGTTCTCATTCAACTAGGTTAAGGGGACCCTAGGGCCCTCTCCAGGAAGCACAGTTTCAAGATAAGCACTTGGGTCTGATAAAGTAAAGCAATCAGCTCATAATAAACCCAACACACACAAACACAACACATTAAAACTATAGTGTTGGACTAACGATGCACATAAAGGGATAGCACAAAGATAAAGGTATTTTTAGCCACCCCAGAACTGCAATTAGCTAATAAGATGAATCTCTCTTTCTCTCTCTCTCTCTCTCTCAATCTCTCTCTCTGTCTCTCTCTCTCACTTTCTTTCCCTGCAACAATGTTATTACTATTTTTTTAGCAATAGAAAACCTGAGTTTAAAGACATTTCATGACTTTCCTATAGCCATTTAGCTATTAAACACAGAGTTGGAAACAAATGCATTGCTTGTGTTTTGTGTTATAGCATATTACTTGCTCACTTATTTTATGTACTTTGATTATAATAAGAATATGCTTGATATAAGACTCAAAGCTCTCCTTTTTTCTTTCCTGTACATTAAAGTACAATTCCTGAATTTTAGCACAAACTTCATATATTAGTTAAAGATAATACATATCCTATTTAAAATTAGTGGCTTGAAAATTTTTATTCTTTCAACTAAAAATTGAAAGAATATATTATTTTCATGTATGGATTATTTATATTTTGAGTTTCAATGTTTGTATTTAATTCTGTGAATTTCCATCAGCGTTGGCAATAGTTCTTACATTTATTATACTTCCTTAAAATGCATCCTCTTTTCAACAAAATTATGGCTTAACAGTCAAATATTACATTTTATTAAATATTACAATTTAACTAAAAAATAAAGAAAATATTCTTATGTCCCCTAGGAACACTTTTAAATCCTTAAATTATTTTTAAAAATTCAGTCTCTGAAAATACCTGTTATCAAAATGTAAAGGCATTAAGGCCCAGAACCTGTACTATATCTCACTTCAGGTTGTGCTTGATGAAATAGTTTTATTGGGCCACATGCAATGATAAATAATTAATATGGACTGATATCTACAAAGTTTAACCATCCTCATTAAAGTTTCATTTAATATTGAGATCAGGACATAAATTGCTGATTAAAAAATAAAAAGCTTACAAAGATAGATAAGTTCAAACAATTCATTGACTTTTGTTATATAGCTTGGATAGGAATTTAAAATGCTATGCAATAAGGATTCAAAGGTTGCTTCAGTCTGTAACTGACAAATAGAAGTCAGGAAGACACTTCAAGAATTTATGAGTTTGTTTTATATTCTTTTCAATCTGTGGATGTCATTTTAAGTGTTTGAGACCTGTAGCATATAGCTCTAGATAGTCACTAAAAATGAGGCCTAGCAAAAAAAAAAATAATGGATTAAAGCTGCATTTAAAATAAAGCTCAAATCTACACAAATAGAAAAATTAGCAAATTGATGTTTTGAGCATTTTAATATCGACTAATTTTGATTTAATGACAGTTTCTTATATATCCTATTTTGGGACATTCCAGGTATTTAGACTTTATCGCTACAATTATATATCTATATATAGAAAGTTAGTATAGTTTTATATAGTTATATATAGTGTACATACATATAGTTTCACATATACAGTTTATAACGGTAGCATAGCATTAACTTATCACTTACTATATTCTACAGTTCAGTCAAGATTTTATTTGTATTTTCTTATTTAATCCTTACAAGAACTCTAAGATACTGGTATCATTACATGTTTTCCTCACTATCTGAAAGTATTGTGTTCCAATAAAAACTTTCATAAGCCCAAACGGTGTAAATTAAAGGATATCTCCTGATTTCCAAAAGTTAACATTTGCTTTTACAAAAGACCTACATTAATACCTGTTTTTGCAAACTGAAAGAAACACAAATAGCATTTTCACTTTTATGAAAAAAGCCAATAACGTACTAAGGTAGGTCTTTTGGAAGTGGCCGAATACAAACGTTCAGAAAGTAGGGGATACTTTTATTCCCATTTATTATGAGAACTCATAATCAGAGGTTTTAAATAAGATAAACAGCTTCTAAGTGTTGGAGCCAGAATTTTGAAACATACAGTCTGCTTCCTAAGCTTATACTTTTTGCAAGTACTTTCACTACACAATAAATTTAGATAACATGTCATATAAGATACTTTATATGCAAGCAAAGAAATAGTGGCATAACCTTAAAAAGCTAAAGAAACTAAAAATAGTAGAGTTTATAATATCTTTACATTTTTTAAAAAATTAAAAATTATTTTAATTAGTTAAAAATATCTTCTCAACTTGGGATTCATGTATTATAATCCACAGCTTTGTCATTTTTGCAATACATGTATATATATGTGTTCAACTGCTATGAGCTGAGTGTTTATACCTCCACCACCTCCAATTTTTATATTGAATCCTAACTTCCAATATGTTGGTATTCAGAGGCTTTTTAAGGTTATGTGCTATTTCTTTTGTGGGTGATTAAGGATGTCTTAGTGCAATCTATTCATTTAGGAAAAAAAAAAAAAAACAGAATCAGAAAAGTTGGCTCTTTGTTGAATTCATAATTAGCAAATGAATTCAGGGCTCATATAAAATGAAATGGAACCATGATTACTCAACTTTAGCTCAGCATTTCGGTTACTACAGCAAGTGTGTTAACTGTAATGCTGGATCATATTCTCTCTGATTATTTTAACTGTGCTGGTTTTGTTTAACATTCTGTTCTCAACACTGAGTCACACGGAATCTGCCACACAGAAGTTATTTGATAATTGTTTGTTGAATGAAAACTGATGGGTCACTATATACAATACCATATGAAGTAGAATTTCACACCCACAAAGGGTACTATTCTAAGGCATTGTTTTTCAGATGTCAGCCACTCATTGAAAACATTGCTTCATACTCACAGAGAGAGAGGAAAAAAAAAAAAAAAAGAATGAATGAATTTTCTACTTTTGTTTTCCAACTACAGCATATTGCCTTTACCCTCTCTCAGGGAATTGCCATTAAGATCACAAGTCACTTGCTCTCTTTTTCCCAGTGGACACATGGACATGTTCCTGAATCTTTGCTTAGAGGAAATATATAAGAACACAATTCATAAGCAGTAAAAAAGCAATAAGGTTTAAATATTATTATTTAGCATTCTTTTGATTGGGAAAAGGAAATCACAGACATTAATTTTAAATATGTAGACCATTTCTAAGAATTCAGAGGTCATTAAAGAGGGGTGACATGTTTAAGGAAGGATGAAGATAAAAATTCAGATGCAGATTCTGAAAGAGATAAGATCATATAGTTTGATTTTACCTCCAGGTGCCTTTCAGTAATTAACTGATTTTCCAAAACACATATTTCTTATAGCCTACTATAAGTTCAGCACTGAACTGGTCATTTGGACAGGAGTATCTTAAATTTGGACATAAGGTGAGCCCTGCTCTCTAGGAGCTTACAAGACCTTTAAGAAAACAAAACTAATAGACATGAACCAAATATCATACACATATAAAACAAACTGTCAACATACATGATAACTGTTACTATAGGTCTATAGTGCTTTATATAAAATTCTACAACTCCTTCTACACAATTTTCAAGTATAAAAAGCTCTCAAAAAGGAAAGATTTTTCATAACTAATTTGGAGACAAAATCTGACATGATCTGAGTTCTTCTTATGACAAACACTGCCTTCAAAGTGATGTGGGGCTATTTTTTAAAGTTCATTTATCCTACTTCGTATTTGACATGACTCAGGGTATAGATAGAACTATAGGACTACTAATATTTTTCATCATGGGGTAGTACCCCAGATCTCACTAGTGATATTACAAAAAATATTGTCTATTCACCGTAACCTTTCTAAAATCTGAAAAACTATGAATCCTAAAATAGCCTCAAGTTTTCACAAAATATATTGTGGACATGTAACAAACAGCCAGATAATAACACTAAATATTTGAGGTATAAAATTCAAAAAGCAAAATTATATTCCCAAGAGAGGAGATAAAGAAGTCAAGCAGTCAGCAAGGAACCTTGACATGTAGGCAAGTGTGGGAAGCTGTATGAAACAGAAAAGTTGTGGATGCAGTAGAAGATCAAGCCAGCTAGAATTATGGGGGTCAAGAAAAGAAAGGTGATGGGGGTAGAGCTGAGGTGAGGAGAGAGTTGGCTTGAGAGAAAAAGAGATTGAATTTCAACAACTAGGAAAAAAAAAAGCACAGGGAATTAAATGTTTATTAGTTAAAAAGTAAAGAATGAATGTAGAATTTTTAGTGACAACTACTGTGATGAGCCCTGAATTTAAGAGAGATTAATCTGGCAATGATAGGCAGCATGAATTCCAGGAGAGCACCATTACTGTAAGAAAAGTCCGCTAGGATGTTTTTTGCAGCAACCAGGTGCGAGGTAATGAGGAACTGGAATAAGATAGTAGAGTTGAGATTACGAAATGGCATATGTTACTCTGTCTTTCATTTAGCTCATTCTGATCACTGGAGACGATTTCTAAATGTATTCACTCCACATTTTGAAATAACTCTTAGGGACAGACACCTGAAAATGTCTGAAACTGAATAAACCCTTTCATTTACTTCATCACAGCCATCTGAATGTCTTGATTGCATAGCCGCCTCATAGTTACCTCATGACACATGGATTTTTATATTCTAACCCTGGTGAAAAACTCAAGTGACCATGAACAAAAAACAAACAAACAAAATAAATAAATCAACAAAAACAAACAAAAAACACTGCACTTTTCTTTAGCAGAGTTTAGATGTTTTCATTTCACTTTCAATTTAAGAGCTCAAAAGTATGCTATTTTTCAGGTATGTCAATATTCAGTGTTCAGTCACACCAGTATGGTTCAGATGCTAAAAAATGTTAATTAAATTCCTCCCTTTATCAAGAGAACAGAGCTAAGTTTTTGAAAATATGAAGTAGCAAGGCAAAGTCTGATGTCTTTTCTGATATCCTTGGTCAGGCTGGAAAAAATCATTTCCTTCAATTTTCAAAGGGAAAAAAATACATTAAACTTAAAGTTGGAGGTAGAAATCACTTTAATTTTAAAGAGCTTCTTGTCTTGTATAAATCTACTGGCTCTCTGTAAGAATATTTCTACCTTGTTCTATAAGGCTAGTGAAGAATTGGTATTTCTAATTATTTCATGTGGTTCATGGTATAGACAGAACTATAGAAGTAAAAGTTGCTGGGTTTTCTTGGGACTTTTATAAATTTAAATTAGATAGTATAATACAGTCTGAATAAATTCAAAGTATTAGTCACAAGTGCTAAATATTTAAGTAATCAATAATTTACTATCAAACTTTTCCTTTTTCCTCTCAGTGAGACTCAGAATTTGCTAGATTTAAAAACATGTGGAATAATCGAATTAAACATACATTTTTCACATTCAAGCTATTTTATTAGCTCACTTTATTTGTACAAATTATGTTGCTTATCCTAAGGGTTTTTTTTTTTTTTAATGAAATATCTATGCAATATAGAGTTGTCAGTGACAGACTTTGCCTTCATGGAGAAGCTGGGTTCAGAGGGTTCATGAAAAGTCTGGAAATTATAACACTGAATGCCAGTCTTCATTCTCTGGCTGACTCAGCAGGTCATTTAACGTTTAGCTTAAAATATCACATAAACAGTGGCCTGTTATTTCGAGGGCCTTATACCTGGTTTAATCAATGGATTTACCCACTTGATTTACCATTTAAATCAAATAAATTTATAATGACAGATAAAATTCATAAACGTTTTTTAAATTATGAGGGAAGACCTTTACCGAATTTAGATGCAAACTATTTTTATTTATTGGTAACAATAGTCATAAAAATATCAACATAGTTGCACATTAGAATAGTCATCAACCTTTGTCAAAAATACTGTTACTTTTCAGTTAATAGATTTGCTCAAGAATTGATAGTTTTTACCCAACTAACAACCCAGAAATTAAATATACATTGATATAATAATTATATCTATTTTCTTAAATTCTTTAGTATATTTAGTAGGCAAACCTTTTAATTAATGTCATATTTTGCATCACTTTTCCTTAAGTACTTTTAATATGTATTTTAATTCTACTCACGAGTCTAATTTTTTACCAAGTTCTTTTTCCATGTCTATTTTTCAAATCTCTGACTAAGTATAAACTTCTTTAGATCAAAGACCTTGCATTCTGTTTGATTTCTCACCTTAGCTTCTAGAAAAATATTTTGCATATAATGGATCCTAAACTAACATTGTAAACTCACATTTCTAATTGGAAGTGTCCCTCCAGGGACCTCTAGTCCAGGAACCACACAGAATGTTTGGGATTTTCAGAATCAGGTTGAATGAACATAACAATCTAAAGGCAATAGGAACAGGTATAGAGCAACTGAGAGAAGGCTCTCATAGCTATTCAATTGTGTGCCTGTAGAATGAGGGAAGAATTTCAAGAGATGCTTCATGAATATCTCTTAAGAAGGTGTGTTTTACTAGTAGTGAATGAGTAATAATTGGTTTGATAAAGATAGGGCTAAATTGATTTAAAAGCATTTCTTTCCTTTATCCTCTGAATAAAAATCAGTGAAAGAAATCCATCAAGATGGAGGAGCAGGTAAATTCTGTGTTTGCCTCCTCCAATGACTACACTGAAAATACAACTAAATTAGGAATAATCAACCTGGAGAACCATCTGAAGACAAGCTGAACAGAACTCCTATAACTAATGTGGCCCCCACCCACATGTTGCAGATAAGAATGGGGAGGGATATCTTGGTTGTAAAGTTCCCCCCTGGAGGAGCGAGGGGCCCCAGCCTCATACCGAGGCTCCACAGCCCAGGGTTCTAGTGCAGGAAAAAGGAGTTCCCACAACATCTGGCTGTGAAAAGCAGCAGGGATTTTGTCCCAGGGAGTGTGACAAAAGACTACTAAAACCCAGACATCAACATAAATGGCCCACATAGACTCACTTGCTCACATACACTCACTCTGGCTCAGGCAGAGAGATAGCAGCTCAAGAGGCACAAGAGACATACAGAGAAACACTGACTTATGTGGCTTCACTGCGAGGCTAAAAAACATCTGCCATTGTCCCTGTGTTGAGCCCTCCTCCCACATAGCCTATAGGGCAGACATCATCTTTCCTATGTTGAGGCCTCCCCACACACAGACAATTCTGAATCTGCATTTGCCTGGTGAGCCCTGCTTGTTCCACCCTAGTGACTTCCTGGGACCCTGTCTCACTCAACTTGCATACCACTCAAGTCTGTTTCAGTGACAGAGCCTTAGAAGAAGCCAGCAGGTGGCATCAGGCCTCAGAATGCCCTGGGACTTTGCTGAGCTGGCCCAGGCTTGACACTAGTGGCAACCAGCCTTGGTTTTATGTGTAGCTGCTCCCACGTGCATCCACGCTCAGCAAAGACAGCAACTAACTGCAGATCCATTTGCAGCTCCTACCAGGTAGCACCAGACCAATCACAATAAGTGGCTGACCTTGGTCATCATAGAAGCCCCTCCGAGAACCAACACACCAAGAGACTGGCTTCAGACCACAACAGAGCACCAACTGATTAGCTCCACAAGCGGCACATCCAAAGGGTGGTCTCAACAGGCACATGAACTCATTGAGGTGAATTGGGCTCATAGGTTCAGCCCATGCACAGCAGCTCATACTCTGAGGGTGTGGCCAATCCTCATAGCCAATCAGTTTGAGAGTCAACAATGCCCACTGATGTGCAAACAGTAATCAAGGCTCAACTACAATAAGAAGGTACAAACAAATCACACCAGGGACACTCTTGGAACATATGGCACAGGTGATCAGGAAGAATGTGCCACTGAGCCATACAGGGTACCTACTGCCCAGGCCATCCAGCAAAGATTAAGAGATGTAACAAATCTACTTAATACATAAAAATGAACACAGAGAGGCAGCCAAAATAAGGAGACAAAGAAACATGTCCCAAATAAAAGAATAGGAGAACACTCCAGAGGAAGAACTAAATGAAATGGAAACAAGCAACTTAACAGAAACAGAATTCAAAACACTGGTTGTAAGGATGCTCAATAAACTTAGTGATAATTTCAAAAAGAGGTAATAAGCATAAAAAAGACATAAAAACCATTAAAAAGAGCCAGTTAGAAATGTAGAATACAATAACTGAAATGAAGAATACATTAGAAGGAACTGACAATAGATTAGATGAAGCAGAGGATCAAATCAGTGAATTAGAAGACAAAATAGCGGAAAACACCCAATTGGAACAACAACAACAACAAAATAATTAAATAAAGACAGTATAAAAGACCTCTGGGACAACATCAAGCTTAACATTTGCATCACAGAAGTACCAGAAGGAGAAGAGAGAGAGCAGGGGATCAAGGATCTAGTTGAAGAAATAATGAGAGAAAATTTCTTTAACCTAGGAAAAGAAATAGACATACAAATTCAAAAAGTGCAGAGTCCCAAACAAGATGAACCCAAAAAGGTCCATACCATAACACATCATAATTAAAATGCCAAATGTTTAAGATATAGAGAGAATCCTAAGAGTAGCAAGAGAAAAAAAAACTATTTACTTACTAGGAAACTCTTATAAGACTGTCAGCTGATTTTTTGATAGGAATTGAATTCAGTAAAGTAGCAGGATACAAAATTAATGTTCAGAAATTGGTTGCATTTTTATATATCAATAATGAACTATCAGAAAGAGAAATTAAGAAAACAATCATATTTACAAGTGCATCAAAAAATACCTAGAAATAAATTTAGGTAAAAGACCTGTCCTTGGAAAATTATAACACACTGAAGAAAGAAATTGAAGATAAAAATAAATGGAAGCAATATACCCTACTCATGGATAGTAAGAATTAACATTGTTAAAATACTCATATACTCATATACTCAAAGCAATCTATAGATTCAATGCAAAGTACCAATGGCATTTTTCACAGGACTAGAACAAATATTTCTAAAATCTATATGGAACCATAAAAAACCCTGAATAGCCACAAGAATCTTGACAAAGAAGAACAATGTTGGTGGTACCATGCTGCCTAATATCAAACTATACTACAGGTTACAGTAATCAAAAAAGCATTGTACTGGCATAAAAACAAACATACATATCAATGAAACAGAATCCAGAATCCAGAAATAAACCCACAACTGTATGGTCATTTAATCTGACAAAAAGGAAAGAATATATAATGGGGTAAATACAGTCTCTTCAATAAATCATGTTGGAAAAGCCAGACAGATAGATGCCAAAAAAATAAAATAAAATGAAACTAGACCACTGTCTTACACCATACACAAAGATAAACTCAAAATGGATTAAAATGCTTAAATGTAAGACCCAAAAACATAAAACTCCTAGAGGAAAACAGGGACAGTAAACTCTGTGACATTGTTCTAAGTAACTTTTTTTTTTCCCTGACATAGACTCTCAGGCAAGTAAAACAAAATAAAAAATAAACAAATGGAACTACATCAAACTAAAAATTTTTTGCACTGCTAAAGAAACCATCAACAAAAGATAACCTACTGAATGAGAGGAGATATTTGTCAATAATACATCTGATAAGAAGTTAATATCCAAAATTGATAAAGAACTGATACAACTCAACATCAAAAGAAAAAAAATCTAATTAAAAAATGGGCAGAGAATCTGAATATGCATTTCTCCAAAGAGAACATACAGATGGCCAATAGACATATAAAAAGATGCTCAATGTCACTAATCATCAGAGAAATGAGAATTAAAAGCACAAGAGATATTACCTTGCACCTGTTGGAATGACTATCATCCATAAATCAAAAAACAAGTGTTGGTAAGGATGTAGAAAAAAGGGAACTCACATGCACTGATTTTGGGATTGTAAATTTGTGCAGTCATTATGGAAAAATGTTTGGAGGCTCCTCAAAAAATTAAAAATAGAACTACCTAATGACCCAGCAATTATACTGTATATTTATCTGATGAAATACAAAACACTAATTTGTAAAGATATAAGTATCCCTATGTTCACTGCAGCACGATTTACAGTAGTCAAAATATGGAAGGATTCTAAGTGCCCACCGATAGATAATGGATAGAGAAGGAGTGGTACATATATACAATAAAATATCACCGGCCATGAAAAATGGAATCTTACCATTAGAGACAACATGTATTATGCTAAAAGAAATATGTAAGACGGAGAGAGACAAATACTCTATTTCATTTATACATGGAATCTAAAAAACAAAATTAACAACAACAACAAAACAAAAATAGACTCATAGATACAGAGAACAAATTGATGGTTGTCAGATGGGAGAGGGGTTGGGGGGCTGAGTGAAAAAGGTGAAGGGATTAAGAAATATACAAAATAGTCATAGGGAGCTGAAGTACAATAACCAATAACATTGTAATAACTATGTATTAGTTATTACTAACCAGGAAGAATCACCTCCTAAATTATATAAATGTCTAACCTCTATACTGTTCACCTGAAACTAATACAAAATAATATTGACTGTCGACTGTAATTAAAAATAAATAATAAAAATCAATTGATCAATTAATTAATTAAAATATAAAAAGAATTAAAACAAAAAGAATTGGTGAACAAGTACTGAACAGTCAGTGTTTCTGGAGAGCTAAGAGCTAAGTATGCTAAGAATTCTATAGACCTAAGGACATGCTACCAACTTTCATCCACTAAATTTGACAACTGTGAAAGAAAGGGAGATTCACTGGTAGAAAAGAATAAAAAAATAAATTCAAGACTTCCTCTTTTCTAGAGATGAAATCACAATTTATATCTTGAAATTGATGTTGGTCAAAATCCTGAACTTTAAAAATATGCTTTGTAATTATATAAAAGTTATATTGGAAATCAGATCATCAAAATATGTATTAATCAATATTTTAAGTTACTATGTACAAAATAACTTTTAATAAAGGCTATGAAAATACAAATAAGTCAGATGTATGGCTTGCTCTTAAAGTTAAAAGCTACCTATTAACATTCTAGAATAATGTGTCATCATACCAAGTTAAATATACTTCCCTTTATTGTCATATGTCATTTTGAATTCCCCAGAGGCAAACCCTGATCCAAAGCTTCAAATACAGTGTTCTCAGAAAAAGTGAAGGAAAACAATTATGAAAGATATATTATTAAGCTAGTGACCACTATGAAGAATTTGAATTTAATTTTCCCGAGGAACTCTGGGAGACAGTGAAAAAGTCTCCCTGACATCCTATCCAAGGGGCATGGGATCTAGGGTATTTATATCCCACTAATCATTTTTGGAAGGCAATGGGGATGGGTATTCACTTCCCAGAACTTCTGCCTACTAAGAATGGGCAGAGTAGACTCTGGAAACTAGAGAAGACCTCCAGGAAAACAATTTCAGGTACATTCATTTAGAAGGCACTCAAATGTACACACACACACACAAAAGTAGCAAAAAGGTGAAATTGGAAGAACATCAACATCTACTGCGATAGCGGATCAAGGAATTCCTATAGTTTGGTGCATCTTGACTCTGTGAGCTCTTTCATATTCTCCATTTTTACACTGCAACTCTTTTTTAAAAATATTATCTCACTGATTTTCTAGGCTCAAGGTTAGAATACAAAAGGAAATCAGAATTCAGTCTCTCTGTAAGAACCATCTTTCACAGATGAATATTCTTTTATCATTAAAAAACTGGTGACTCATATTTAGAAATTAAATCTGAGTGGTAAAACATATTGTGTCAAAATGTAAAACTGGAGTGACTCAATATACCAAACTTGCCTTCTTAAGTAAATAACTAAATTTCATACTTCAGTTGTAGCAACTTTAGACCAAAAACAAAAAAACATCGGATTATTTTCTAATGTATAAAATTTGAGAGAGAAAATGTTAGAACTCTGAGAATTAGTCACAGAATGAAGTTAGCATATTGGCATTATATTCTTCTTTGAGAAATGAATCCTACCTATCTTATTTCACAAAAGAATGGAGAAATGAGAAGCTAGAAAATGATTCACCTCAGAAGACATTAACAGAGTTTCAAAGGGAAAAAAATCTCACACCATGTATATCTCCTACACTGGGGACGGGGATGGTAAATTGTTATTTGAGAAAATAGTAATTTTTCTACTTTATCCATTTTTTTACATAAAATCAATAGATTTCTTTTCTTTCATAAGTTTATTTTTGTTAAACTGTACTTGCTTCTAAACCATTTAAATGTGCACTATATAATGCATACATTTTTGAAGATGCAATAACTTCACAAAAACATAGTAGAAATGGAGAATAGATAGAAATGGTAACCAAATAGCAGTAAAGATAAGTATAAAATATCCCTGAAACCTCAGTGGCTTAAACATTATTTTTCTCTCATGAAAATTTCAATACAATCATTCCTACTCCAATGCATCTCCTGGGTAGCCTTCCTCAAAATGGTGACTCTGAGATTCAAAACCCTTCCATCCTGTGGCTGAAAATGAGAATGGGTCCTCAGACATTTAACTGGGGACTTTGTATGCAGAGATAGACAAGAAGAGACAATGTGTGAAGAATTATGTAATATGTTTCAGGCACCCAGCCTGTCCCATATATCACTTCCCACTGGCCAAAACTATCCTTATGACCCCAACTAGATGAACAGAGACTGGAAAATAAAGTTTAGCTGTGTATTAAGGAAATAAACATTGGTCTGGTAAATATCTATAAAGAGTCTACTACAAGTCATGATTAATAGGCTGAAATTTAGAGGTGTGTTTCTAATATCGCATATTAAAGTGGTTTGATTTTGGTCTTGCTCCCATGGAATATTTTTATCAATGAATTAGATGATGTATAGGAAGTAATAATATTTTAAAATAAATAGTAAAATGTAAAAACCAAAATGAATAAATAAGAAATGAAATTCTATAACAAATATATTTCAAAATCTTAAAATATTATGCATAGGTAAAAATTAAATTAAACACAATATATAAGATGTTGCTTTTAGATTTGTAATATGATCAATTACATAAAAAGAAATGTTAATAAGTTGTCAATTTTAACTCTATTTAAAAAAAAAATTTACCACATATTTAATGTAAATATTATAAAATAAAATATTATTGCTTTAAATCTTTTAAGAAGCCAAAGCAAACAATTTTATTAGTAAGAATTCAAATTTCTTCATTATATGGATAATACTGCCATTTTAGACTATGTGGATTAGGTCATATCCACAGTAAGCTGCGGATCAGCTTTACTAAAGTTTTAGGGAAATATTGACATGTAAAAAAAATCTACTAGAATATAAAAAGTTTTGAAAATACCTCATGTGAAGAATAATAAATTAACTGTAAATGGATCTGTGAAAAAAGGCTTAGAGTGTCACCATGACTCTATTCAAATATTCAAAATGGTCACCTGAAAGAAAGGGTAGATATATGTTTGCATACTAAAAGTTATAGAAAAGTCAATGCCCTCTCAATTTATAAAATCTACAAACAAATGTTACACAAAAATTGAACAAGTACTTAAAAATAATAAAAGGCTGACTAGTGGAAATACATTAGCAGAAACTAAGTATACTTTATGTAAGATTTTCAGCAGCGGAAATTAGGGGGAGTTAAAGGAATATAACATATATCTTTAGTTGCCTGTTCATATCAGAGATAATAAGAATATGAGCATTCTCAGCATGATAATTACCTGCTCTTGACTCAGTGGCAGTCTCCATATGCTCAAGATAGTTTTCTTTTAAGGATTTTTTACTAAATTAATTTATTAGGGACTCTAATACTAATTGGGAATTAGATTAGTCATGTGACTCATGAGTAAATAACTATGATAAGCAAGCATTCTTCATCTGAAGCATACACAAAATTATAAAATTTTGTGTTGAAATTTATTAATAAGGTAATTACCAGGACAGCAACACATTTTTAATAAGCACTGTAATTACCATATTAAACATTAAAACTTTCTAAATCCAAGGCCGATGTTTTGGGAGGATGGATGGTGGGTGAGAAAATTATGCTTAATGAGATTGACTTAAGGTATTAGTTTTCTTCCAGAGTTGGCTATACTATCAAAATTCTCATTAGTCATTCTAGTCCTTTTCCTAAATTTTCCTATCCAGAAGTCATTTTCACGTGTTCAATAAAAATAAACTCAAATAACTCATTGTCAATAATTTTCAACTGTGCAGTTTATAATTCTAACACAGGTAAATTGTATTTGAGGAATAAATATATATCATATCATCCTAATCTCCCACTAATTTCTCAGGTTAAAATGTAATAAATAAATCTAACAGACAAGGATAAAAAAAAATCACTGCTTGTTCTGAATATAATGAAATGCAGCAATCCATCTAAGTGAGATTAAAGTGGGGGATATGTTTCAGAAATAAGAAGGCTTACAAAATGTTTAATGGATATTAGAAAAGATTTGTCTCATGTGTGGATAGTGTCTGCACACATGAAAACTTATTAGGCTAATGCCTCTGAATTTAATTTCTTTTTGAATCAAAAATAAGTTTTAATCAAACTCTAACCTTTAAAGTTGTATGACCTCTATTACCCTGTGAGCAATACAGTCATGGCTGAGAATAAGTGAAAGAATTAGGTGAACACATTCTCAGAAAATCACTTACATGTCCTCAAGAATCTCAAGGTAACAAAAATATATTTGAGTATAAGAACCTACTTTTTAAAAACAGAATATACTCTCTTCCTCCAAAAATGGATCTTGGGGCTCTTGATGAGTGGTCATTTCTTCTTAGAGAAGGTGAATGAAGCAGTACGAGTATTACTGGTTCTCATCAGTAATTCTTCAGTCCTAAGAATCATAACTTCTTTATTTTAAATTTCAACAGTCTTACAGCCTATCTTCCCAACTAAGCTCTCATATCTCCTCTAAATCATAATCATTATTTCCCCAAATACAAATCACTTAATCTCTCTTCTGTGCCTGTAATCCAACTATATGGAATGCATTTGGACTTCTCCTTTGCTCTTTACATGCTACTGTGTCAAGAACTCCGAAGGGTCTGATATTTTCTCTATTTGCTGGCTAACATGTTAGCTTGCCACAGTTTCATAGATGCTGACAGAAGACCTGAGACTCCTGGGCCAGAGACAAAGGACTCTATTACTCATGTGTCAAATGGAAACGTTAGCCTTATGTTTTCATAGGTTCTCATTCTCCCTCAATTTCTGTAGGAGCATTATAGGGGCAGCCCAGGTGAATAATGTACACACAATTTGTGACATAGCTAAGGATTCCTGCGTCTAGGAAAGTTCTAATCTTGAAAAGATTCTGCTAGAAAACCTGCCCAATCTGTGTCCCTGAGAAAGACATTATCTTTATTATCCTGGTCAGGAAACAAATCTGCCTTTTGCCCTGGAGACAGACACTGTCTCTAATAACTGAGGCTGTTTGCTACACAAACATTCTCAAAAAAGAGAGATCAGGACAAAAACTGCCAAGACTTGTAGAAATGCCATAGAGAATTGTCTCTCAAATCTCATCCATTGAACTACAGTGTAAACCCTACTTCTTTCATGATAAGAGGCCACATTAACCTCTTACTACTGGAACTGTGCTGTCTGTGTTATTTGACACATGATTCATGTCGTGCAGTATTACTTGTGTTATTTATTTTATTGCTTAATATTTATATTTCATTTAAATGAATTTTATATTTCACTTTGTTGCTCTAAGTAGTTTAACCTCAATGAAGGTACAAATTATGAGATAAAATTCTTTAAGCCTTAAAAAATTTAATGAAACTATATTTTGAACAGCCACTCATATATTTGCTAAATGAAGAACTTATTGTTTAAATATTTCATCCTAAACAATACGAAAACAAATTGGTAGTGGAGATTAACTTGAAAGAATTTTATTCCATCAAGTTTGGGAAAAAAATTAGTTAGAATGTGTCAGCAATTTTCCCTATACTTATTGCTTATCTTTTACTTAGATATCTTTTCAGTCAACTTTATTTGGTGTCAAATATAGAGGAATATCAATTCTTATAAAAAATGCAAGAAAAGTATACATATAAATTTAGACTTAAGTTTTAGAATTAACAACAGTCTTCTAATAAAATTTGGAAACAGATTAGTTTTGACTTTTAGGAGCTTAATAAAAAGGACCTTCAAGGCAAAGTCTTCAAATCTACATTTTATGAATTTAAAAATCAAATTATACATGCATACAATTTAGAAAGCCAAATAGTTATACAAAACACAATCTCAAGTATTTCCAATACCTAGAGGCAACTTTTTCTAATGCATATTTCAAGCATTCTTCATTTTGCCTTCATATTTATAAATGTTTAACTGCTATTTATAGTCTTTTTTTCCATTTTCATGTTGTCTTACTTATTTCTTCTTGTTGAGAGAAGATTTTAACTCTCTCATACTTACTTCTCTCATCTTTTTTATATTTATATCATACCTTTGGTTAAATCAAGTGCTGTTGTTATTGTTGACCATTCAAGTATCCTTCACAGTTGAACTTTGTAGTATATTTAGATTACATTTAATTTTATAGAATGTTTTCTTCTGTTAATAATGCCAATATTTTGCATTCATGATTTTATATGTACCTATCCAACCATATTATAAGCTTTTTATGAGAAGTGTAAAATTCCTCTCTAAAATATCAGGTAACTCACCAGCTGCATCTCTTTCCTGAAGATATCCTCCATGGAGTCTCTTTCTTCCAGCCTCAGTCTGTCTTGGTTGCTTTTGAGGCCCAACGCACAGCTACCATCATGGTGTCTTGCTTAATAATCATCCTGGGATTTCTTTCTATATTCTGCTATACATAATCTCCTTTTAATATATATAAATATATACTATATATTTAATATATATAATATATATAAATATATATATATACTATATATTTATATATATATAATATATATATGTTGTTTTCCTCTTTCTTGATTTAATTTCTAGTTTTGGTGGAATATATATAAAAGCAGTATCTTGAGAAAGGGAACATTGGAGAAAAATTTGGAAATCTTACAGGTCTAAAAATGTCTTCTATCTTCTTTAATATTTGAAAAAAATATCTGGCTATATATAAAATTCTGTTTTAAAAATAATTTTCCTAAACAATTTCAAAAGCCTTACTCAAGTATCTGCTAACTTCCTAATTTATATTGAGAAGAACTGTGCCATTTTGATTTTAATTCTTTATATGTAATCATTTTAGAAACAAATTAAAACCTTTTAAAAACTTTAAAAATATTTATTTTGCTCCTGCTGTTTAAAATTTCATGTTGGTATATTTTGACATGAATCTTATTTATTCCAGCATGCTAGGCACCCAGTAGGCCCTAATTGAAAACACATTCCCAATTATGATGAGAAATTTTCTTAATTAAAAAAAAATTCTTCAGCTCTATTTTCTCTGTTTGGAATATTTATTTAAATGTTAGATCAGCCAGATTCATTCTGTAATTTTCTTATCTTCTTTTTCTTGTTCCAACCCTTTGAATGTTAGATTTTATTTTACTCTCTTTAAGATTTCTTCATGTTTATTTTCCATCCCTTCTATGATTTTTATGTTTTCATTTTTAATATTTTAAGAGTTCTTTGAAAATTAGCTCTCTAAAAATTTCTTCTTTTTGTATTTTCCTGTTCTAGTTATGCAAATGTAATTTTTTTCTTTTTTTCTTGAAATATGAATTTAAAATATTAATAATTATGTTTTGTTTTGTATTTTAGCCAATTCTATTATTCTTGTTTTCTGAATTCTTTCCCCATTACTTTGTCTTGGTTTTGAGAATATTCTCTCAAATGTCTAGTTATTTGCTATATTCACATCTAAGAAACTGTTTTTAAAAAGCTTATCGGTAGCTTTGATCAATAGCAGGCTTTATGGTGCATGTATTAGCTGGGCTGTTTCACCAAAGCACCTACTTGTCAGAAAAAAAAAAAAAAAGATAGCCTTTTCTCCAGAGTTCATCAGTTTTTCTAGACAGGGATCTTCTGCATAGAAGGCATTCTCAGAACCAAATGTGAGAAAGGACTGTGATGAACATGTAAACTTTCACTCAATAACACTGATTTAACTACAGTATGTTGCTTCTTGTTTTTGATAATTCCAGGTATCTTAGTTCAAAGTTTCTCTGGTTCAACATCCCCCTGCCCCAATTTTCTTAAGAGATTGACTAAGGAGTTGGTAGAAGTTGGCAGATAAAGGGAGGTGGTTAGACATTGCACTGTATGAAATGTGGGAGGAGATCTGAGTGTGTAACTTTTCTTATATAGACTTTCAATCAATTCTGATTTTAGACTCAGTTACACTCTAAGGGCTAAGCAATGTTTCCAATTCCTGAGATTTTTAAGAGTTTTGTAGCATGGCATGCATAGTTCTGTCCTTCAAATTAACAGCTTTAAGTTAAGCTTTCTTTAATATGATAAGCAGTGGCCTCTCCCTGATCTGATTCTTTTCTTCAAAATTATATTTCTGTCATCTCCTCCACAGTCTCTCCATCCTTGGTGATATGAGTTTTGTTGTTATTGTTACTATTTTATTTTTTTATCATCATTTTAGTATGGTTTCAGGGGGGGAAAAGTATGTTTAAAACAATAGATTTAAGTAGAACTAATTCTACATGTTTATCTTAAACATAGAGCTGTTAGTTTTCATATTCTCAGAAGGTGTTTACTTCTGAGAGTCTGAAATATCTTCTGAGAGTCTGAAAACTAGCTCCTCTGAAGCTAGAATTGTAAAAGAATTTCATTGATTAGTTTTTATCAAAAATATTTGTATAAATGGGTCAGATATTAGAAAAAATTTTAATCATTATAAGGTTATAAAATCAGCCTATTTTTAAATATAATTTTATTAGGAATTGTATTTCAAAGAACTTTTGGAACACTTTTATAGCTCTTAAAAATGATTTAAAGACAAATAGAGAATCTTAAAAACAGCAAGAGAAAAGCAGTTAGTTACTTACAAGGGAGCTCCCATAAGGCTGTCAGCTGATTTCTCAACAGAAACTTTGCAGGCCAGAAGGAATTGGCAAGAAATATTCAAACTAATGCAAAACAAGAAACTATAACCAAAACTACTTTGTCATTTAGAATCTAAGAACAGATAAAGAGCTTCCCAGACAAGAAAAAGCTAAAGGAGTTCATTGACACCAAACCAGTATTATAAGAAATGTTAAAGGGATTTCTTTAAGAAGAAGAAGGAGAAGAAGAAGGAAGGAGGAAGAGGAAGAAGAGGAGAAGGAGGAGGAAGTGGAGGAGGAGAAGGAGAACAACAACAACAAAAATATGAATAATAAAATGGCAATAACTACATATCTATCAACAACTAATTTAAATGTAAATGGATCAAATGCTCCAATAAAAAAACATAGGTGGCTGAATAAATAAGAAAATAAGACCTTTGTATATGTTGCCTACAAGAGACTCACTTAAGATCAAAAGATACACACAGACTAAGAGTAAAGGGATGGAAAAAATATTTCATGAAAATGGAAACAAAGAAACAAACAAAAGCAGGGGTAGCAATACTTATACCATATAAAACAGATTTTTAAACAAAACTTATAATGAGAGACAGAGAAAGATCTAGTAATTCTACTTCTGAGTATTTATCCAACACTCAAAACAATAATTCAAAAGGACAAGTGGATCTGTATGTTTCTCAGAGCATTATTTACAATGCTTAAGATATAGAAGCAACATGGGTGCCCATCAATGGCTAAATGGATAAAGAAGAGGTGGTACCTATGCACAATGGAGTACTACTTAGCCATAAAAAGAGTGAAATCTTACCATCTGCAACAACATGGATGGACTTAGAGGGTATTGTGCAGAGTGGAGTAAGACAAATGGCAAAGAAAGACAAATGTGATATGATTTCACTTATATGTTGAATTTAAAGAATGAAATAAATGAAAAACAAAACAGAAAATCATAGATATGGAGAATATTTTAATGGTTGCCAGATGAGAGAGGATTTGGGGGGATGAGTGCAAAAAAAAAAAGGAAGGAATTAAGCAGCACAAATTGGTGCTTATAAAATAGTCATGGAGATGTAAAGTACAGCATAGGGAATATAGTCAATAATATTATAATAACTATGTTAGATGGGTATTAGGTTTATCAGAGTGATCACTTCATAAGTTTTATAAATGTCTAATCACTATGTTGTACACCTGAAACTAATATAATACTGTATGCCAACTATAATTGAAAAAATTTAAAATGTTGTTTAAAAACAGAAATTATATATAGGTTGAGGTCTGTACGATATGTGAGTTTTCAGAAAAGATAAAAATGACAACTTATATTATTATTATATAAATAAATAAATATCTTAAGAAAATATAGATAAATAAAATAAAAGGAAAAAATGATAGGTCGTATAAATGGAGAAACATAATTATAATATTTTCTCCAAATAATAATAATATTTTTGATTGAAATAGTAAAAAGAAAAATAAATTTTGTAGTTGCTTTTTAAAACCAAAATGGTCCAATTTTTCTACTACAAAAAATTTTAGAAAATTAAGAGGAAAGAAATTGCTACTTGTGTTTAATAAATCTTCCCAAATTGATCAAAATTTTAATTTAGTGTCACAAATATTTCAAAATATCTAATAAAAGTCACCTTATTTTATATCAATCAACAGTGTAGCAACTCCTCTTCTAAAACTAAAATTCCTCATCAAAATAATGAGGGGTTATCACTAAATTTTATTTTAGGTAGGTATTAGCTCTAAAGTCTAGAAATTTATGATTAGAACATGGGATTGAATGAGAGATATTCACTTTCACTAATACAAAAACTCTCCAGGACAAATGATGGCCATAAAATTAACACTTCATAGGGTACATTTTAGAAACAACCTATCACAAGGAATTTAAAGCTAAATTCTAATATTATTTATTAGAATTTCTGTTAAATCTACATCATACTCTGCCTGAGTTTGTTGCAAATATAATCCTCACCTGCAGATTATTTTGGATTTTTCTTTCTATGCCCATCTTGTGTTCCAAGCTCTCTTCAGATTGATTAACATTTCATTTGTGGGACCAGTTTAGAAAATAATATAGAAATCTGTCTAGAGCAGGTGGTGATTCTAATATCATGACTCCAAACAGAAAAATGGGTCCTATTGTTTTACTGTTTCCTAAAATACTTAAAGCAAAGGACCTGAAATGAAGTTGTTCACTTGTTTATGGTTTATAAAAATGAGTATCTACTGAATCAAACAGTTCAACATCAAATCAAAATCCAAACACAGATGAATGTTAAGACTGCAATCTAGTTTTAGACACCAAGGTTGCTAACTTTAAACAGCATTAATAAGCTAGTCACCTTTTTTTAATAGTGATAGAACAGGTTTAAAATTATAAATATTCCTGTGGAAAAAAGATATTTAAACCTCAAAATTACAGTCTTCAATCAAGGTTATATTTGACACACATGGATTCTTCAAATAGGCCTCATTGTCTCTATTGTGAACAGTTCTTATCAGTTGAAAAATGCTTGAAAAATTACTATCCGAAGTTTATTTATCTGAACCTTCAACAATAGGCATAAACTCTTTAAATGCGTGTCTAGATTCCATAAGAAAGATCTTTTCTGGAGCTGAAGGTAAGACATTCCCTGGAAAATTTATATTGGAGAGATGTCCATAGAGTCCACAATTTAATACGTTATTTTCTCAAATAATATAATTTTAGACAGCTTTCTAATAAATCCTGGCCACCAAAAAAGTACTGAAAATGGTATTTCACTATGGTTTGCATCACAGTGACATTTCACCTAAACGACATAAAACAAAATGTTCGTCAAGTCCAGGTTAGTGGGAAAAATTCCGAAGTCAAAGAAGAAGTGAACAGAGATAATGCTTTCGAGCATAGCTGCTTGGAAGGTGACACAGCCTTAAAAGACAAACAGGGGTTGGAAAAACTGGAAGAGGCAAAGCCATCGTTTCCTCCAAAGTATACAATAAGAACTAAGTCACTGAGGTACTACCGAGTCTGGACAGCAAGAGATATAAATACGTAGAAAAGAGTGGGTATAATGCAGAATGGTACTGAAAAGGCTTTGTAGTAATAGGAGGAGAGAAGAATGTTTTCAAGAGTCCTTAAAAATGTCATTTCCCTCTCTGTGTTTGATTTTTAACCCATAAATACGTTTTTTTAATTATTAATATTATCAAACCTATTATAGTGGGAATGTAAGTCACAGTCTCTTACTCATAACCTTTGGGTAATGTTTTTCAGAATATTTCAGATTTAAGAAAGATAACACAGTACATATGCCATGTATTATGTAACACATCAAGCAGGATCTGTGGTGATACTATATAATCAAACACATTATTTCCTGAGCAAAATGTGATTATTCATATAAAGTAGGGTAAATAAAAAATATAAAGTCATTTCTATTTTTCTACTTGAATCATTTCAGGTCAGAAGTTGCCATCAAACTAATTCACACCAGGTTTTGCTGAAAAAAGTTACCCCAACAAACTAACAAAACAAAACAAAACACACTCATTCAATTTTCAGAACTTTTTAAACTTTAGAATTGTGTCTAAGATATTGAAGTTGTATATTTTAAAACTTCATGACCAAAAATATAGTAACAAAAAAAGCATAGATACATATTCTAAAAATTTATCTTTAATTCATTTAAATTAAATTTAGTTTAATTTAAAGCTATGTACAAAAATACTCAAACTGATATTTTTTTGAATAAAGTATATGTAACAAAAAATATTTAATCAGGAGATGAGGAGCCAGACAATATACTGAAGTTGGGAAGTTTAGAGAAGGCCGACCTGTGTGCCTATAAGGACAGAGGGAGAGCAGCTCATGGGATGCAGATGCCCAAGTTATGTCAAGAAATGCCTAAGTGGCTAGAACATTTAGAAAGATTGTAACATGTATTTCTCCTCTCTTATACTTTCCAGAAAGAGAACAAGCACCTGAATGTGGAAGGTAAGTCACAAATGTAGCCCTGTCGCCCACTTCTCAGTAACCTAAAAAATTAAATAAAATTCAACGCAACATCTCATAAATAGATCTTACATAATTCCAATCACTTTGTTAACTATACAACATTTGTCTTGTATTGAAAAAGGAAAGAGGAAAGAACGAAAGACAGGTAGAAAGCCAGGAACTCCTTACTTTTTACTTATGCTTGAATTCCTTTAATGTGAGGGAAAAAAGGTTATTTTATTCTAACATTAGAGAGTTAAACAAAATGAAGTTCTTGTAAAAAGGCAATGGAGTGATGAATAAACCTGTTCAAAAGATCAAACTGATTGTAGCTCCTTATTTTGTTTTTGTGGGGAAGAAAGTAAGGAGATCAAGAGGATTTTAAACATATTTGCTAACAGTAAAAAGTGGGGAAATGAAATTAAGAACAAAAACAAATCAACACTTTCCAGGTGGCACAGCATTGGCCAATGTACTGATCACTTTCAACTGAGTTGGATCAAAAACAGACTCTATACAGATATTTTGATCTTTCACAAACAAATAGCTCCACGTATATTATGTGCACTTAAAAAAATAATAATAGCTGAAATCACACACAGGCAAAATTAACAAAAAAGTTATAGTATGTACAACATGATTCTTTAAACAAAGATAAATATTCATTTATATACTTACATGTAAAAATAAGAAGTATATGGTATATTCAACACTAACGATCATTGGGATTGTTGGTAATTATTTATTGTCTTAATCTTCCGGTTCTTAAATGTTCTTTAAAAAATGTTTTCATAAAAATTATGAAAATGTCTAATAGAGATTCTTTCTTCAGGAAATATATTAAATCAGCTATCATTATTTTATATACTTTTTATTCTCAACTAAATAGAAGTCTATTTTTAGCAATAAACCATAGGTTTTCACAATAGACAAACTATAAAAAGTTTATCTCAAATAGTAGGACAGAAAAAATTCATTATAGACTTAACCACAGTTGCCTGGGAAATTTACTTACAGTACACATCCACTCGGATTGACTTTATCGCTGGGGACCCCAAGCCATTCTCTGCTTTACAGTAATACCGGCCTCCTTGGTGTCGCTGAATATTTGTAATTCTCAAAGTCTCATTGAAGACACTTGAGTCTTGGAATCTGTCAGAGGCACTTCCTGCTGTTTTGGTCCACCTGATCTGAGCAAGCATCAACAAAGATTGTTACTTTAGGTTGGTTTTTTCACAGGGAAGTCAAAAATCAAATCATTTGAGGAGTTCGTTTTCAGAACTGCTACAATGCCATTCTAGGCCAATTATTGAAAAATTTAAAAAGTTTATACATACAATTAAATTATAAAATTGTAAATGCAATGTCATTATTGTATAGTGTATATAATTTTAATTCAATTGCATACAATTCATCAATAGCTTAATCAGTGCAGAGGGCAAATAAATATAATATAAAGGGAATTAAATATAAGTACATTCACCCCTCTTATCTGTGGTTCACCTACTGTGATTTCAGTTAACCTGCGGTCAACCGCAGTCTGAAATGTTAAATGGAATATTTCAGAAAGAAATAATTTATAAGTTTTAAATTGCATACCACCATTCTGAGTCATATGATGAAATCTTACACTGTCCCACTCCATCCTGCCAGGGATACGAATTATTCCTTTGTCTGGTATATTCATGCTGTGTAAGCTACTGCCTATTAGTCACTTAGTAGCCTTCTCAGTTATCAGATCGACTGCTTCTGTACTTGTGCTCCAGTAATTCTTGTTTATTCTAACAATGGACCCAAACCAATTCACATACCATTTATCACAGTATATAGTTATAATTGTTCTATTTTACTATTAGTTATTTTTATTAATCCCTTACTGTGCTTAATTTATAAATAAAACTTTATCATAGATATGTCCATGTAGGAAAAAACGTAATACATATAGGGTTCAGGACTGTCCATGGTTTCAGGCATACACTGGAGGTCTTAGAATGTATGTATACCAGAGAATAAGGAGGGATCTACCAAAGTACATGGGAAATACAAATTAGTTTCTCTTTTTGTTGGGCATTTAAGATTTTCTTTTATATTTCTCAAACCTTGTAAATACTTTTTATTTATTACTACAGGTACTATAGCTAGGCTTTCAATTTCTTTTTGGACATGCTTCATTATTTTGTTTCAAACTTCTTGATTTGAATAATTTAAGTATATTGCTATAATGGCTTATTGAGGTTATACATAATTTTATACACCTGGTTGTTAAAAGTGTAGGTTTTTTTTACATGGCTTTGCTTTAATAAGCTCGCAAATGACTTGTCTGTTTTGATAATTAGAATTCACTTTACATCAATAATTATTTTTGAAAAATGTGCAAACTTTTCCAAAGAAAACATTTCTATTACACTGCCAAAACACTTTGAATATCTAAAACATTTAATTATAAACAATACCATTCTTTTAAACACAGCTGTGTATGACAGACTTAGTTTTTGCTAGCAATAAAGACCAGCATTCAACTCAAATTTTGTGTATTTTAGTTTATAAAACCTGAACAAAAGCCACATGATGGTACTGCAAAGTGATACAAAATAGAAAGTAAAAAGGATTTGGTTTTATTTCTCTCCTTGTCCCTGCTGTATTATATATTTGTTTTTATTTTCAGATTGAGAAATGGCTGATAAAATTCCTCTGGTCAACACACATGAAAAAATGCCACTAAAGAATGAGTCTTCAAAATTGAAACCCTATAATACTGCCATTATGTATGCTATCTTCATATAATGTTAATTAAAATTTATGATCTAATAACTTTAAAAGTACCTTTAAAAAGCCCTCCAAATCATTAAAATATCAGTATGAATATAATCATATTTGCCCTTACTTGTTGAGTAAATAAAAATATTAATTAGAGATAATAAAAATGGACTGATTTACAAAATTAAATATCAAATACTTATTCAACACTTTGTGCATGGAATATACAGAGAAATAAACAGCATAATTACAGATTTCAAGCAATTTATAAACTGATTACGAATATGCATATAAATAACCAGCGTGTAACAAGAGCACTGTTTTGATAAGCAGTATTTCCATGGCAAAATCTGAAGTTCTATTTTCATTTAAATTTTAAAATCTACAGGTAAACAAATGAAGACAAATAAATAAATTACATATTTTTGTTCTTGTATATAAATATACTAATTCTCTTTAAGATATTAGATATTTCTAAGATATAATCTCGGTTATAAACAAATACAATTTCAATTAAGAGACCAAGTTTTCTTTGACGATCACAATATAATAACTAAAATTTATTTTTAAAAATAAATATTTCAGAAAATAAAAAAGTATATCAGGATAAAAAGAGAGGAAAATGGCCTAGCACTTTCAGATATTAAAAATATATTATAAGATACAATGATTAAGTTGTATAATACTAGTATAGTATAGAAATTGTTCAAGAATAGGAGAAAAGAGAGGTAAGAGTGTGTGTGCACTTCTGTGTGTGTATGAGAAAGAGAGAGAAAAGAGAAAAGTGAAAGGGAGAGAAGAAACTATGACATAGACTAGCAGTTATCAAACTTTTTAGTCTTAGACTACCTTTACACTCAAAATTTATTAAGGACATCAATTGTTTTTGTTTGTTAGAATTATATCCATTCATAATTTTGTATTAGAAATTAAAACTGAGACCATGTTAAACTACTCATTTTTTATTATATAATAAACTAATGACATATTAACATAGGGAACATTTTTAGTCTGAAAACTATATTTTTCAAACAAAGAATAATTGAATAAAAAGAATGGAATCGTTTTATAGTTCTTCAAGTCTCATTAGTAACTAGTTTAGTGGAAATGATCTATCTGGAGAATCATATCAGTGTCTGCATGCAATCTGTTGCAACATGTTGCTTTGCTTGAAGTATTTGAAGAAAATCTGGCTTTACACTATTTGGTTGTAAAGGGAAAGCTATTTCAATAACCTTTTCAGAACATTGTGAATAGTCTTTGATATCACACTCAAAAGTGGTAGTGTCCTAACATTTGCTTGCAAAGTGGAATCTATAACCATATCAATGACCTTTTGGTATCCTATTATGTTAAAATCCATTGGTCTATCCTGCACTTTGTCTAGCTTTTTACTCATACATGATTTTATAACATCATGCATTAGTCATTTGGAAAATATAAATTCACTGAGATCTTCCAAATATTGACATATTTCATTTCATAATACAAGTTATGTTTATTAATCTCATCATCAGTATTTTCAGTAGAGTCTTTAAGTGTTGAGAAGCCATCATGCAGATTTTGACATTGGTAAATTTTCCAAAATTTTAGTTTTTATCTTAAAACATGTAAATTTTATCATTAGTAACAAATATAGCTAAGGTGCTTTCTTTGTGATGGCAGTTTCACT
The DNA here is from genome assembly GCA_028627145.1 of Eidolon dupreanum. NCBI lineage: Eukaryota > Metazoa > Chordata > Mammalia > Chiroptera > Pteropodidae > Eidolon > Eidolon dupreanum. The sequence goes on from CM053509.1 coordinate 80,311,975, forward strand.
TCACTTTTGAGAAGATATTTGCCAAATATCCAAGTCTGAATAACCATAATTTGTATAACAATCATTGTTAAAGTAAAAACACTATTTTATGAAAAAAAGTATCTAATATACCACAAAACTTAATCACATAGTGTTACCTTGAGAAGACCACTGTACATTAGCAAACAGCAGAAGTGTTTTATAGGAATTTTCCATTTTGTCACACAGAACATTAAAAATATAGTAGTCAAGTTTCAAAATATGAGTTTTTTCCTCCCTTTCTCTACTTTTAAAAGTAAATACTGAAAGGAAATAATCCCGAGTCACAGAAAGATAGGAATCTATTCATTGAGAGGGCTTACAAGTTACATATGTAATTAAAGACAAAAAAAAAAATCCCTAGACATACTCTGATAAAAGTTATTATTTTGAAGTCTACAAAGAAAATCGTGTAGACTTCCAGGAAGAAGGAACAGACTGCCACAATGTGTCAGAACCTACTCATTTCCTAATATTGACTCTCCTGTTTTTTCATTGTAATTGAACCTTAAATTATCTATCAGATAATGGCTGTCCAGGACAAAGAAAACATTGCTCAGTTATCCATTCAGCATGTTTTTGCCAGTGTGTTTCAAGCAGTGTGTTTATATCCTTATAAGAAAGCAGCACTCCACATTTAGCTCATTTCAGCACATTTCCACTGGTTCTCATCTTGGACCATGAGCTTATTTGAAATGAATTTCAGGCACAAAGAAGCAATAAAACAGAAGCATCTAAATTCTTGACATAACAGAGTTTACCCACCTGACCTGAACTAGTTATAGCTCTTAACTTCTACATGAGAAAGAAATAAAATTTTATTTTATGTCATAATTTTTGGGGATTTTCTATGACTAGCACCTAAGCTTAATTCTAATTGATAAGCCTGGGGTGGTACAGGAGATCAGTTTGTCTTCAAGAGTCTCATCTCTACCACTGAAAGCTCAAAAACAGTGGAATAACACCTGCAGTTACTAAAAAAAGGGGCAGGGGTGAGGGGTGGGGTGGGGTGTGTGTGTCTATATCTTGGTATCTGACAGCCAAGATCTCATTCATCTTGTGTGAAAGAAAAATTTTTAGTGCTATGCAAACATTCAGTAATTTCAAAATTCAAATAATCCCACCTGACAAAGATACTTGAGACAATATTAAAAACACCCAATGAATAAATTGGATGTGAAGCAATGATATAGAAAAGCATATGGCGGTGAGCATTTTATATGAGTATATGTGCATTTGATGAATAAGTATGGTTCACTTGAGTAATATACAATTCAAGTACTAAATAAAATTTCTTAAAATCTCTCTCTCTCTCTCTCTCTCTCTCTCTCTCTCTCTCTATATATATATATATATATATATATATATATATATATATATATATAAAGATTATATATAAAAAGATTAGTAATATCTAGCAAAACCTTAGAGTTCGGAGTTGGTGTAGAACATGAAGGGGAGGTAAAATTCTTAATGCCTTGTGGGAAGGAAAGGAAAAGGAAGAAGAAAAATAAGTTATCTAAAATCTTAAACTTTAGAAGAGTCGAAAGGGGAAAAAGTGTGTGTGTCTCTACGGGAGAAACAGTGGGTCTTTGTTTACAAATACCAAAGAACTATAAATATCTGATTAAAACAATTTTTAAAATACAGAATTCCAGAAATGAGAGAGAAAACAAGATAAAAGGGAAAGAGTAGAAATAATAGGAATTTGATAAAATGAGCAAAAATAGAACCAAGGGAATAGAGAAATATATAATTTTAAATAAATAATAACCATAGAGTAGAATGGAAACAGTTGTATCAGTCACAGACTAAATGTGAATAGATTGAATTTGCTCATTTAACAGTCTATTAGACTAGATTTAAAAGAAACATGTTTATATGCTATATCAAATACGTATATAATTATATATTATTATATAACTTTACATCTACTTATATAATTTATATAGTATTAAAAGTAACAAGTTTATATGCTATTTATCAAATAGATTTATATATATATATATATGTATATAATTGAATATATACTAAAACAGGTGGCAGTAAAAGGTTAGGAGTCAAGATTGGAAAAGACACAAAGTGGTAATAGAAATAAATAAATTAAAATCAATCATCACTCAGAAGTGACAATATTTACATAGAGTAAGATAAAATTAATAACACATTTTCAATTTAAAACACTGATAGGAAAAGGTCATTATTTTACGTAATGTTAAAAGTCACAACTTATAGAAAAAATATCGTCATTAATTGATATGCAATAGAATACAGAGTAGCTAAAGTCATGAAACAAATTAGAAATGGAAGAATTTGAGAAATATGAAGTTGCAGTGGGAAATTTCAATATATATTTGAGAATTATGCAATTCGAGATAATACAATTGTTCTATTAAATTAAAAAAATAATTAAGACAGGAAGAAACTGAAAAATAGGATCGACACATGACTAATAAAAATATTCCATTCATAGAATGGACTTTTTTCTAATGTCCATTAAAAATTCACAGAAATTAATCACGTAGTTGGAAGCAAAAAAAAAACAAAAAACAAAAAAACACCAACCAACCAACCAAACAAAAAACAAAACCTTAAAGAGCAGAGATAGTACAGGCCATGTAATCTGGACTTCATTCAATACAGTTACAAATGAATAATCAAAAGATGACAAATACATCGAAATCCAGTTATTGCTCAAAGAGAAAATTAAAAGAAAGATTGTTAACTACCTAGAAGTCAAGAAATAAAAAACACTTCATACTAGAATCCATAAATACAGTGAAAGGGGTGCATAGAGGAAAACATAAACCTTCTATATGAATGAATGAATAAATAAGTAAATAAATAAAACAAGTACTCATCTAATTTATTTTAATTTAACACAGATTGCTGGACTCTAACCTAAACTACTGTTTGTTAATCAATACAAGAAATGTAGAACTAATTCATCTTTACTTTTAATTTCTTCCCCTGGAAATTCTTCTGAGCTAGCCTGGCATAGGTGCAAAGAATTTCATTGGAGAAACAGTAAAACACACAGGAAGTACCAGAAGAAAGCTTTATGAATAACTCAAGTCTGGATTCCAGCAATTAATTCAGTAGATAATCTACATGTATCTGTTGAATGAAAATATAACACTTAAATTGAAACCTGAGCAGTTGGTGGATTTAATGGTGAGGATTAGGTGCTGCTGTAAGACCAACAATTAACAGTGATTTTTACAAGATAAAAGGTAGATTCTGTTGTGTAAAAAAAAGTCTGGAGCAAGGCAGACCAGTGTGTACTCTGTGCTCTACTCAGAGACTCAGGCGTTTTAGAAGTGCTTTCCCTACCATGTGTTACTTGCACTCAAAGTCCAAAATAACAGTTATAATCTAGTTGTCACACCCTATTCATAGCAGAAGGAAAGATGAAAAGACAAAAACTGTCTGCTAGCTGTCTTTTAGAGAAAGTTCTAGGATGCTGCCTTGTGATGCTTCTGCTTAGATTGTATAGTTATAGCCACATCCTTGGCTACAAGGAAGACTGGGAAATGTTCTCCTTACCGTAATACATGGTACCTCCCTCCCAGCCTCCTGCTAAAATCTGATGTTTCAATAACTCTGGAAATAGAGGATAAGGGATATTTAGGACAACTGCAAGTCCCACAGTGGGAACGAAATATGATTTCAAATGTGCTGCATTATTAAATATGATTGTGTTTAAATTGTGACAACGACATTAAGGAATACTTTCCATAAGCATAACATGAACAGAAAAAAAGATATTAGAATTTAGGAAGTACTTTTTTATTGCAACTCTCTACTTAATCTGAAGAAACAACATAGAGATTCTCTTAGGTCACAGAACATGACACTTGAATTAATATCTAGTGAATGAAGATTCGTTCACTGAAGCTACTTTTTATCAGTTGCCATATACACTCAGATCAATCTGTAGAGACAAATATGAGCTTTGTCCTAGTCTTGTTTGTACTTTGAAAGAAGATTCTGCTTCAGTATAAGAAAACCAGAAGAGTAAAATAAACATTATCTTGTCTATTCTGCTATAATTATTGGGATGATTTGTCACCACAGCCTTTGGGAGCTAAACAAAGACAGTTATAGAGTGTCAGCCTGAAAGTATAAAAGAATATCTATGACAGTAGGTGATTATGAGTAGATGTTGCTCATTACACTTTCAAAAAAAAAAAGTTATCTTCTTATCCTGAACTAATATCAGGGAAAATTACAGAGGAAATATGTTCTCTTTGAATTATTTAATAAAATAAATAGAATTCTGAATGGCATAGGACTCTAGATCACACAGGTTCAATTTTTAATAAATTGTATCAGTCTACTGTGAATTATAGCAAAATGTCACACTTGTTTCTAAATCTAATTTTATAGAAAGAACCACAATTGTCTGACAAAGCAACAAAATTTTAACATGAAAACATCTATACTCTATGCATAAAACACTATATTTTTTCTAGTATGCCCAGAATATTAGATATCATTACTAACATAACTAATTCTACTACTAGTAGTAGCAACGTAATTTATATCTTTAAAAGATTTCTGGAAATTAGAGTTATTATCTGGTATATGACCACAGTGTGATAAAGAAGAATTTCTTGGTATGTATAGTGTAAATAAAAAGCTCAGAAAAACAGTATAAAAAAGAGAGTGGAAGAGAGGAGAAAGAGAGAAAGAGAGGGAGGGGGAAGGAGAGAGAGAGGGAGAGAGAGAAGTAGAGGGAGAGGAGATGGAGGAGGGAGAGAGAGAGAGAGAGAGAGAGAAAGAAAGAGAGAGAGAGAGAGAGAGAGAGAGAGAGAGAGAAGCACTGAAAATTCAACAAGGGGTCTTCTCACCAGCTGGAGGATAGAATGGTGAAAGAGACGAAATCATCATGGTAAATGCATTGGAAACAAAAGGAAAATCATGGGGTGAAGGTGGGTATTTCTGAAACTAAATATGCCTAAAAGCAGAGACTTTAGTTTTTCTAATCTTTTTTTTTTGGGGGCCACAGTTTTTCTTTGGACTTAAACTTTGAAGAACTCATTCAATTCTCTTGTGTGAGTATACAGTGAGAGAAATGAAATAAAATTAGTGTTTATCTTTAATAATGTCATGCTTCCTATATGTCGAGCATTACAATAGGGCTTGCTAGCATTATTTCAAATTGAAAGTGACAGAAGAGTAAACATCTTGGTGCAATTGCTTATAAATACAAAATGTTGGGGATTGATGTAGGCTGCCTCGTGGAAGGGTTTTATTTTATAGTGTAATTAAGACATTAATTATGAACTCCAACAAGTAACAGAATTTTACTTCTTTAAAAGTTTATAAAAATCATCATCTGATTTTAATCCCAGGACAGGCGTAAAAAGTAGGAAAAAATGCTTTCCCTATTTTACAGCTATAGTTTTTTCCATGATCATGTGACTCTGTGCCTTTGTACACAGGTCTTCTCATCTGAAAGTTCTCCTTTTTTCCTTCACTTATTATCTAGTTAACTCCCTCTGATCTTCTAGAAGTAATTTTGTTAGAAATCATCCCCTCTTCCATAAAGCTCTATTACATCCCATCTTCTTTGTTGCCATAGCACCCCACAGTTCCCTCTATGAGAGTGCTCATCACATGTTATATAAATTAGCTATTTATGTGTTGTTGCAAATAACTGGTGCTCTGCCTGATTCTCTGAGTCCCTTTATCCTTCTTACATGTACCTCCCTAGGATTCCCTGTTTCTCATAGAAGGTCTTTGGGCTGTGGAGCCACTTTGCTCTCAGAGAAAGTCTTGGGAATGCTTGGGACTTTCCTCTCCACCCAGTGAGTACTAGCCAATGAATGACTGGTATAGATATAAAATTCCAACTCCCTTGCCTCCAGTTAGGACAGATTATGAAGCAGAAGCATAATTTATACCCCAGAGTTTCTTTGTAGGATTAGGTTGAAGCTAATCTCCTAAAATGACACCCTTGCCTGGCTTCTTCCTTTTCCTCTCCTGCTTTCTTGATCTATTAGCAGTTTCTCCTAAGAGCACTTCCTTTATAAGTCACATGCACATGAATTCTCATCTCAAGTTCTATTTCGAAAGAATCACACCTAAGATATAGCTCTTTTGCCTTTAATAAATTGTAAGCCATTACAGCAAGGACTGTTCTTGATCTTGGTATCTCCAGCCCAAAGCACTGAGCCTGAAACATAGTAGTAATTAATAAAATCATTGTTGCTTGAGTGGATTCCTAGTACTATAATTCTGCTGACAAGAAAACAGAAATTGGATAAAATCCCACTCCAAAAGGCACCCACAATATACAGCAATGAGTTTCAGTTAATTGAGATGTTGCTCCTTTAATACATATTCCTTCAAATGAAAGTTGACTCTATTCATCTGCTTTCATTTTGAAATATGCCCAGATTTCTGTTTAAATTCTATGACATTTAATGAATTTATAGTAATACATTTAAATATTTTCTCCACTACTCTTTATAAGCATAGGATTATATTTTGAAGCTGGGTAGGTAAAATTAGAGGGAAATATCAAACAATACCTTTCTAGTGTCAAAGTTTAAATTGTTATTGAATTAGCATTTAGTACCACTAGACAGGACAAAAATAAACTTTGATAACTAGAAAAAGTAAATTTATAAAGATAAATTCATTCAAAAGAACTGGCAATATTGGAGAAAAATAACAAAAAAACAAAGCTAGAACAGGTTATTTGAGTTATGAATTAGTCTGTCATAAAACCACTGAAGTTTTAGAATAGACCTAGACTACTAATTGAATCAGCAGCACAATACAGCTGGTATAAAAATATCAAACACTGTGCTAAATATATTCAAATATAATTGAGATGTATGGATTTGACTTCATTTATATCATAACCTAAATTTTTAAGAATTACATTTCTTATAAGCTATAGAAAAATAGGAAAAATGTGAAATATATTCTCCAATTTTTTCATAAGGTGAAAGTAAAGAGATTTGTTTAGCTGCTTCCTCATTGGCCCCTCATTCATAGTCTCTTTTGGCAATTTCTATTCACATCCTTGACATCTGAATGGTTGAATGCCTTAAAGCTTGATCCTTTTCTATCTACGCTCTCTTCCTCAGTCATCCCCTTCAGTACTTTAAATATCATATATGTGATGATACCTCCTAAGATAGTATTTATAGTTCAGGCCTTTTCCCTGAATCACAGTCTTCTGGCAACACCACCTGCCCTCCATCTCCAATGTAACATATCCAAAATGAACTCTCGAGCTCCCCTCCAAAACAGCTCTCGTAGTCTTTCCCATTTCAGTTAATGGCAACTCCATTCTTTCAGTCATTCAGACCCAAAACTTTGCAGTCACCTTGAAAAGAGAATGTCAGCAAAAACACAAAATCATATTATTACTCTTAATTCCAAAAAAAAAAAAAAAAAAAATTTACCAGATCTGTGATGGACTTTAAAATCTGTGTTATAATTTGAGAAGTAGTAACATAGTCATTCACTGAACTTTCATGTTTTCCAGGGATCTTTATGATCCCTGAAGATGAAAACATAAACTAGATAAAATCCCATTCCACAAGGTTCCCACAATATACAGCGATGAGTTTGATGACTCACGGAGGACTTACAGGACTTATATAGTCATACTCATGACTATGAGACATTGCAGTGAAAGGATATAAAGTAAAATTAACAAAGGGAAAGATGTATGAGGCGAAATTTGGAGGAAGACAGGCACAAGTTTCCAAGAGTCCCCTCCTCCTGGAGTCACACAGGAGGCACTTAATTCCCTCTGTTAAATTATGACAACATGTATGAAATGTCTACCAGGAAAGTTCATTAGAGACTCAGCGTTCATAGGGGCTGGTCACATAGGTACCCCCTGCCTAGCATATACCAAAATTCAGACTCCCAAAAGTATAGCAAGTGTTCAGTGTCAAGCATACTGTTTGTAAAAACAATTTAGGCACAGTGAACTATCTTTAGATAGAAAATGGTGGGATCCTTTCTGAAATCTGAATTCCCAGATGCCAACTGAAGTAGGGCCATTATTGCAAGCAGGACTTTTTAAGGCTGCTATTTTCAGGCCTGCCAGGTTAACACTTCCTGCTCACGTGTATACATTATAGCAGAAGTGTTATGTGAGCCTTCTGAAGAAGTTCCATAAAAGAGAAGGACATGGGCACATTTATCTTTTTCCCTTTTCTTTCTTGTTATCAAATGTGAACACTGGGGCTCCAGGACCCACCCTAGACTGTGGACCAAACTCCAAGGTAAAAGTCATATGCTAAGGATGGGTCCCCCATGACATAAAGTCATCATACTATCTCAATACTATCAATATCTAGATTTATTTTCTTGGCAGAATTGATGCTTATCTTATTTAAGCTACGACTGTTTCTGCATTCAGTAATTAGTAGGTAAACACAATTTGTCATGGAAAAAATTAAATTAAGCAAAATATAATGAAGTATTCATTTTTAACATTTGCATATCCTATAAAGAGAGGATACACTCTGTTTTTCCAAATGCAAAATAATAAAAGTAGTACCCTTGAAAAACAACTAGAAGTACCCAAGGAAATAAGTTGCATGTTTTGAAAATGTTATGTTTAAAGCATCCAAAAGCTTTGAGTGCCAGTTCATGAGAGAAAGAATAAACTATTGGTTAAAAAATAAATAAAGCATTAAACTGGAGCTTCATGACTTAATCATCAATATGTCATTTTTATGAAGGGGAAGGTGCTTTGATGGCATATATTCTGACACATTTTTCTTTTGGTGATTTGAGTGACTAAGTACAAGAGGGTGGTCAAGTTGCACTATAATATTTTTTTCCAGACTTAAAAGACTTCCCTGATTTAAACTTAGCACTTTTATACTTAATAATCAATATTTATTTTACCACAAAATTTTACAAATTAAGAATTTTTTTAAAGTGTTGCTACTGAACAGTTTTTAATCTTCTTCCTTATGTGTTTCTTATGGAAACTTTTTCACCATCATTTTCAATCTCATTAAAAGTGAAGTAGTAATTTCTTTAATGATTTTTTTACAAAAATATAATCTGAATTAAGTTATTGTAGTCACTGCAGAGCATTAGGAATGTAATAAAAAATAAATTGCTCTATTCAGCTCACTCCAAGACAGTACTCTACTATAGTTGTATTTAAATTTATTCATAAGACAATCAAATAAACTTTTGCTATTTAAGGTATTTAAAAAACACCATAACAGTTATAGAAAAATGAGAATGTCTTTTGACGTTAGGCTTGACAGAGATGTTTGTAATTGTGGTATTCTAATATTCTGACAGATACATTTAGCCAGATTTTGCCAAATAAATAATTCTGTGCAATTCTATTTAATGCTTTCTAATGATTTACCTAAAATATCAAAAAAAAAATGTTACATTAAATTAGCCTAAGACAATATTTTCAAACGAATTATTTGTCCCTTTGCATTTTTCTTGGCACCTGAAACTGGAATGAAAAATTAACATCTTCAATTCTTATGGGTACATTTTCAATCTTATGGAAAAATCTTTACCTGACACCTTATCCCTAAAATATTTGAGCAATTTTTATTTATTTATTTATTTATTTATTTATTTATTTATTTATTTTTTTTTATGTATGTATGTATGTTAGACGAGGCAACCCTTGGTTGACCTCACAGATTGCAAGGACCTTGTCAGTTTACAATCCCTTATTTTTTATTTTTTTATGCCTACAGCACCTGGTCTTCCTAGGTGGTCTCCCATTCAAGTACTAGCAAGGCCCAACCCTGCTTAGCTTCCAAGATCAGATAGAATCGGGCTTGTTCAGGGTGGCATGGCCATAGACCTGTTTGATCATTTTTTAGAAAAATAAGAACAATAACACATTTAACAGGTATCTTGCAACATTCAGAGGTATATATGACCTGTATTCATAAACCAGTAGTTGCCACTGATGATCTGACATGGAGCTGAGGTGGTGATGATAGAGTGGAGGAACAGTTGCAAATACAGATGAAGTTTCGCTCTCTGACCCACTGCTCACCTCCTGCTGTGTGGCTCGGCTCCTAACAGGCCACAGACCAGAACCAGTCCACAGCCCAGGGGTTGGGGACCCCTGTCATAAACTGTCCAATTAGACTTAAACTCAATTCAACATCCAGATGATTGAGAGCTACCAACTAGAAGACATGCAAAAGTAAATTGAAGCTTCAAAAATAATATACATGACAAAGGTCCATTTTAAATGTTCATGCGTGTGGCCCAATTTCAGGACCCTTCAATCAGACAGTATGCTAATCTTGCGCACATTTAAAACATTTCAGCTCACTGAATTATTGTCAGAGTTAAATATTGTAAGAATTTATAAAGTTGTTTCAATTTTGAATAAAGCTTAGAAAGGTAAGAAATGAAAACTAATATTGTGTTGGATTCTGAACTAGGCATTTTTGCATAATTATCTTTATAACAACACTACAAGTCAATAATGTTATCCTCAATTTGCAGATGACTAAACTGAGATTCAGAAAAGTTAATTAACTTTCCCAAGACCATACAATTAGTAAATAGTGGTTCCAAGATTCTGACAAGCATCTGCATAACTATTTCTACTGAAAGTAGCAGATTTTTGTGAAAGGTTTATTCTGACAAATGTTTAAGTATCTCATTTAAACTTCACAATAATTATATCAATTATATACTACATCTCCATCTTACAGATGAGAAATTGATATTGAAGACAGTAAAATGATTTTTCCAAGATCCCACAAATAGTGTATGGGGGAGTTAGAATTGAGATCCCGCTCTATCTGAAGTCACAGACTGTTTTTAGTCTCACTCTGGTGGCTTTAATTCAAGTTAGTTCAAAGGATCTTTCTCCAAGAGCAAATGAATATAGATGGTTCCTTTAACTCTTAGTAAAGAGAGCACACATTATTCAACTTTACTGACCCACTGTAACATTTTCTGCACATGTCTATATTCCTTACTAGAATATTTATTTTCTTAATTGAAATAGAGATAAAGAATAAAGCACAAAATTATCTTGTATAGTATCACCGGGATTCCTGGAACCATGTGTTCTTGAGACAAGAAAAGAAATAAAAGGTGTTTGAATTTTTATGCTGGGCAAAGAAGGGAGAAGGAAGAATTTTTAAAGTTAAAAGAGGAGGTCTACAAAGAAGCTTGCCCTAAGACAGTGATTTTCACAAACAAGGGGAAATAGATATAATTCGGGTAGCTTCAAGACACATTTTCAATAGCAAGTTAGAGATTTTGACTTTTGTACAAATATAGTAAAGATTAAATAGATTATAGGGATAAGCGGTTGATAAATTTCCCTATATGACCACTTACATAGTTCATTGATTACTTATCATCTCTTCAGACTTTTGACTTGGATGTCTTCTTATAACTCAGATATCAGAAAGATAAAAACAACCTTTATCAGACTTTTTTTGCACTAAGGTCGCTGACAGGATTTGGGTTTTATCAATAACAATTCAGAAACAAATTAAGTTTCAAAGCGGGTATTTTCTGAGGAATCAATTTTTGTAGGTGAGAAGTACAGTAAGCATGGTTATGAAACAGGCCCAGCAGTTCTGGAGTACACGTCTCAATTCCTCTATTATTAGTAAGGTACATGTTTCTTGAGGCTACTGGTTGGAAAAACTACTTTGTGATTCTAACAGGGAAAGCAATTCCCTCAGTGGGCAAAGGCTGTGAAGTTATTCTGGGAATAATTTCTGTAAGCCCAGCCTTAAAGCCTTCGTCAGCCCTTACAATTAGTTTTGTAATGAATTAATTACCTAGATTAATCCATTTATGCTTAAATTAGTTAGAATAGATTCTGTTATCTGCAACCGAACCCCTTTTCTCCTCATTCTCACCTGCCCTTTATCAGCTTCACCTTCAAAGCCAGGCCTAGCAAAGTAAAAGTGGAAGTAAGTTCAGAGCTATGTCACTTCGGGCATTCATTCTCCAAATGCATGCTCCTCTTCTAGGATTTATCTGTATTAGTATTTGCTGGAGATAACAATATTTATTCCTCAAATATAAATGAGCATCATGAAACCTAAGTGCTCACTGTAATTAATATATTGTACAAAGTCTTGGTTCTCTAAGTATTATCAATTCTCAAGTTTAGATGATGTATTCCAATCGTATAATTTTAATGAGAGAAAGAATGATGGTAACTGGTAACTGAAGAAAGAAGTGACACCTTTAACAGAATGTAAACAATCAGAACTCATCTTCTGCTAAATAGAAACACTATTAGGGGCTGCATAAAATATGCTGAAGCCACTTTGCATGATTCATAAAGACTTTAATGTATCTTCAATTTAAGGTAAGCACTTTTATAAAAGAGCTTCATAGTCAGTATTTAAAGTATCAGTTTATTTAATTTCAACAAATTATTTAAACCTAAAGTTTAAAAATGAATATTTGCTGTTTAAAAGTAAATTATGTTCAAGTTCATATATAGATGTAAACACCAAAATCTACACAAAAACTCACGAATACTTAGTGTTATTCAGACATATATAAGTTTATTTCACAGTGTTTATAATCAATCACATATGAAAAACTAAACTTTCAAGTAAAATATAAATGAAATATTTATAAAATTGATATGTCACAATGTCATAAATACAATGCTTACAAAAAAAGATTTGTTTACTTTGCCTCCCACCAATTTAGTTTTTGAGCCAGCATATGTGAAGAAATATATTTAATTTGCATCAGTATATTTGAAGAAGGGCCCGGTCGGGACCCCTCTAATAGAGGCCTCACAGTGTCTCTGGCTTCACTTTTGCTTGCTCTATAGCAAAACAATAGATTGTCCCCAGTGCTTGACCCAGAGCTTAGAACATCCTCTGCCATAGAAAATTGCCCTGAAACTAATAATTAATACCTTTATGCTTACTGATCACAATCCTTTGGTCTAGCATTCTTTCTAGACTACTCCCATCTTTGTTCCTGGTTTACTAACACCACCAGAAGACCACGTTGCCAGAGGAATGGCTCCTTGGAGCACAATAGAACTCCCGCCCCACCAACCATCATGTAGCCCCTGGAATAATGCCCAGATTTTCTCTTAAATACCCTAAGCTGAACTGAGAAGTCAAGGTAGTTTTGAAGGTGTTAACCTGCTGCCTTCTCAGATCACCAGTACTCTGACAATAAATGCTTATTCTAAATAGCGCAACTCCTGTGTTGGTCTATTTGCTGAGTGAGGCAGGCAGCATGAGCCCCAGACTTGGTTGCCTTCAGTTTAATATTGTCCTTAATTTTAAAGAACAAAAGTCAGACTTTGCACTTTTAGGCCTCAATTACTACATTATTAAGTCTACCTTTAAATACTTTTCATATACTTTGAGGTGTACAATGTGAGGTGTCATGGAAAAGACAACAGGCGGAGAAAAACAATGAGAGATTGCCAATCATAAAATACGAACCAGAGGCTGCTCTAAAAAATAAGGTATAAAGCACAGGAAAACTACATTTCTTTAAAGTTTATAAAATAAACCACACAGTGTTTCTTATCTAAAAGGGAAAATATTGACCTAACAGCATACATGAGTTTTAACTCATACTCACATTGAAATATTTTTGAGAACATTTTATTCCCGCCCCTATGGTTGGAGGAATTCAAACTTTTTTAAAGTCATAAAGTATGGCCCCTATCAATGGATCTCACCCTTATGCCTCATACTTTGAAGTCAGGTACTTTATCAAAATAGGTGACACAGATGAAACTACTTCAACCTATTGTCCACTGAGCTATTAAGGATAACCCCTAAAATGTTTTTGTTACCTGGTCATTTCAAATTAAAGCCAATACACATAGCATTATGTAAATATCTTATTTAGATATCTCTTTCTTTTTTACTAACTTCATTTTATACAGTTAGATGACAAAACCAAAATAACATAGCAAGCGACAGAGGTAAAATAGGCAGCTTTCCATAATTACTGAATATTTTCCTAATAATATATATGTGTATAAATATATATATAAATATATCCAATATATAATTTTATATTTTATGTTATATGCATGCATATATATGAAACTATAATCATAAGTCTTCTGGTATAATAGTAAAAACATTAAGTAACATGAGGTAAATTGCAGACATTATTTCTCAACTATCAATTTAGGTTTGGACACATCTGAAACTTTGATTTTATCAAAAGTGGTTTTCATGTGTTATATTTCTTAAGTAAAGAAAATTATAAAGACTTATGATCTTGTTATTCCAAATATATGTTGAGAAGCCCTAAGAAATCAAATACCTTCATTGTCAATACTTTTGGCAACAATACACATTGAGGATACAAAACCAAAAGGAGATAAATGTATGCTGAACTTATCAGGTATTAGGAAATGACGTATAATTCGTGATGTTATCATGACAATTCATGAAAACAAAAGTCTCTTCTAATAAATTTGTATAGTCCTTATTTCAGGTAAGATGTAATCTTGTTATTAGTCTCACTGCAAAATGAATACAATTCACATCGAACTTTTAATACATAGAAATGCTAGATTTTATCAAAAGGAATTTATAATAAATATGTATTTTTATTTTCTCTAACATTCTTTTGAAGGAAGTATTTATTTGATTTTGTCACTTCAGTTAATTACTGTATATTTACAGAGTTAGAATAATTGTCTCTAATTAAGAAGTTAGTGTTCATATGTGTAATCATTTGAACATGTAATTATGATATTTAATTATATAAATATAGGCTATATTAAAGTGATCAAAATCTTCATTATCTTATATTGATTTTAAAGACTGCATGATATTTATTAAGTATCTGAAAGAGAAAAGTTTCAAGCATCATTTCAAACACTGTCTGTCGAATTTCTTACTTTCCAAAGTTAACTTAAGATTTGAGGGGGAAATAAAGAGAAGATAATTACATAAATCTTATGTATCCATATCAGGCCACAAGATAATTTTTGCTTTATTACATACTGTTACATGCCAAAATTCTTATTAGTGAAATCTCACTATTTATACGCTCACTGAATGTATTCATTTATGATACATTTATTACTTGTAAGTTTTGACTAGGAAAAAAAATCCTAGAATAATTATAGAAGAAAAAGCATTCTATGCCTTCTGAAAAAGAAAAAAGAAATTTTCATTTCGTTTTGTTTTTCAGAACTACTTATAATAAGAAAAATGTGAACAATTGATAGCAATTCAAAGAATGTAGGCTAAAGGGGGTCTTATAAACTTTTCTATTCCCCACAATCTTTGTTAAATGAATAGATTAAAGGTGTCATCTATCTTAGACTGGGTATTTTAAAAAGAGCAGAGCCTGAGGCAAGGATTAGAGTGTTGACAGTGTATTTGAGAGGGGAAAGCCCAGGGCAGTGAAGGTAAGGAAGAGGTGGGAGGGAGTAATTGAGACAAGGAATGATGTGAGGCAATGCAAAGGATAGATTGCTTGTGATGTGCTTTTTTTCTGCATGCAGGATTATTTTGAAGCTTTGCAAAGGGGAAACATTTATTGCAGTTTTCTGAAGGGAAAAATAAAGAGAAATTTATGTCTTATTCCCTCCTGTCTCCTGCTTTCTATTTGCCTTGATTCATGCCAAGAAGAACTAACAGTTCTCAGCTTCATCACCTGGTCTCAAGCCAGATATGAAGGCCTAGAAATGGCCTCAGAGATCAAGGATTTTACCAATGCCAATGCCTGGGTACAAGAGTCAAGAAAAAAAAAAAAGTGGAGAATCAATGGTGCAGTGAGAAAATGAGGTTACAAGAGAAAAAGCCATTCTGGGGAGACAATAGCTTTATTACAACATAGGTGTATTCCAAAAAACAAAGCTGAAGTATACAATTTTCTTTAGCAGGAAATGTTTAGGAGTAGTTAGTGTTTGAGGAAAGTCCAAAGTGGATAATATTGATGGAGATCGATAGTCACATGCTATTTCTAGGATAAAGGAATGTTGAATAGGCAGGATGCCTTTTTCCATAGGTCTATAAAAACATAATGAATTCTGATGTAGGAAATGAGCTCTTCCCAAATGTCTCCCTGGTTGCTGGGTAAGGACTGATAGCTCAATGATTGCTGGCACCTTATAGCACCCCAATGGTGATGGTTACATGAATGAATAGCCTCTTCAACGTCTTCAGAAAGGGGATAAAAGGATATGACTTTTTCCACATTAAAACAGTGTTAAAAGACCCAATAATCATCTTGTTTGAAAATATTTAAAATAACTTAACATGCAGTATCAGCTTTAGAAAAAAAAACCTAATATTTCAAGAACTTTTTTCCTGAGTCAGGCCATAAAGTATAAAGAAGATCCTCCACGAAAATGAACCCTTTAACTTTGCTTGCAAAACTTACAAGGGACAAATTTAATCTTTCCCTCTGACCCAGTTCTTAGAAATTTGTTATCAAGTTACCTATTAATATAACTTACTAGTGCAAACACCCTGAATATGCAGTACTTACAATATCCAGGTTCCTGTAAAAATAGCCATTGCCTCCCCTAGAGTAAGGCAAGTTTTCCCTTACCCACAACCTAAATCTAATTTAGATGGACTTATTATTAATTCAGAATGCCAGAGAAGCTGGTGCATAAAAAGGAAAGCTTTGCAAAAAAAAAGTCACTATTTCTTGGTCTGATCCAAGAAAGTAAGTTCCGATACCTAAAACCTTAGTTCTTCAATTTAAAAAAAATAATAAAAAAAGTAAAATTAAGCAAATTGAAGATTAGTTTCTGACATTAATTAACTGGTTTGCAACACTACTGCCTACATTTCTCATCCACGTCTCCAGATCTTACTTTTTAATGCAGGCTTTGCTTTGCCTCAAACTCACCTGAGACAATGTAATAGAAATGACTCTGAAGGAAGAGTAGGGCTTCCTTCATGATTTCATAGGTAAAAATGGTATCTTTCTCTTTGGTCATTAAAACTTAAGGTGAAATGGAAATAAGAGTGAAGATAATCTTTCTGGAATGAGTCAAAGATGATCACTTTGCAGCACAGAAATTAGAAACCAAAGATTTGTTATGCAAATATTTCTGTCCATAATAGATATAAATGTCCTTGAAGTTTACTGTTCAAAAATCAGTAAATCAAAATTCCATATCTGTTTATATGGCACTCACCATTCACTCGGTTCCTCAAACCAAAATTCTTGAATCACCCTTGTCTGTGCTCATTCCTTGTCTCACCCTCATATTTGATCCATCAAGAAAGCTTTCACTCAAAATAATTTGATTTATTCTCCTTCTACCTCTAAAAATTAACCACCTTCCCAATGTCACCATCATCTCTCCATGAACACAGCACCCAGCTTCCACTCTCAATCCCTCTAATCTATTCCCTGTGTTGCAGCCAAAGTGATCCTTTTAAAACATAAATCACATTACATTGTCTTTGGCTTAAAATCTCCCTTAGTGTCCCATTGCAAGTGGGATGGAACCCAACTCCTTTTCATCAGGCCTTCTCTCCTTCTGTATCTCCTATCGATCGCTCCATAGTCACTGCTGTACCGACCACTCTCCTCAAGCACACCAATGTTCTTCCTGCTTCAGGGCCTTTACCTTTGCTGTTCTCTTTCCTCTTCACTTCACTGAAGGCTCTGCCAAAATGTCATTTTATCATCATAGCTTTCCCTGACCATCCTATATAAAATAATGGTTTCTGTTCTTCTCTATCACCTTATTTAATTTAGTTTTCTCCAAGACTTTTAATACCAGAAATCAGAATATAAGTTCATTGTTTACTGCCTGTTTTTCCCTAAAAAATATAACTTCTATGAGGCCTGGGATTTGGTAGGTCTTGTTCATTGCTGTATCCCAGAAGCAAAACAGTGCCTCACACTTGCTAGGTGCTAAAAGCTCACCTTACATATATCTTACAGCTGCCTTTCTTTACAACTCCCAGGGTAAACATTAGAAGTATAAATGACCTCATTAACACCCATGTAAATCTGAAGGAAATCTGCACTCTATTTAAGAAACTCAACTTCTTACATGCTCACAAAAAAACAGGTTACCCGTTCAGCAATAATAAAAACATCAACATTATTAATTAAAATGTTTGTAGTTTAAGTTACCCTATAGACCTCTCCTAATAAATGTGAAAACACCGTGTTCCCAGAAGGGCTTTTTACTCACAGAAGAAGTTTTATGAAAAGACTTTGAAGCTCAGCAGTTTTAGAAAAAAATAGAGTAAAAACTCAGTAACAAAAAGAGAATGAATTCCACTAACTTCTCCACATCTAATGATGTAAAAACAAAATAAACTTAACAATGCCAACCACAAAAAAACTGTTTTTTGGTAAAATATGACTAACTAGAGGGCTCCAAATAATACAGAATGATATAGAAGAATATTTTAAAATTAATGATAAAGGAGCTAAGAGGTAAAAAGTCAGAAATAAAAAATTATATTTATATTTATATTTTTTCATGTGAATAAATTTTTTGATTGGGTTTGCAGTTACCTGTTTATTCTTTACCAAAGACTTCATCATCAGAATTTATATAGCAGGTTTTCGTAGGAACACTAACAAAGAATTATCTGCCATTAATTTGAGTTCTATTAACTACTGCCATCACTGAACATGTTATCAAAGGCCTAATATGAGCTTTACACTGACTTGGTGAAACAAAGCATATTCTGCAGTCCTAAGGAACACAATCTAAAACAAAGCCCAAATTTATAAGAAAATGGCTCTAATAAGTGCTCAATTAAGATATGGACACATTCTGTTATATAGCAGTAGATTCATGGACTGAAATGAGAAAAACTATCATTATTTTAATCATAAGTATTTCAGTATAGGCTTCTACCTTAATATATCTAATGTAAATTACTGTGCATTCTGTAAAATGATTTATAATCTTTCTCACAGATGAGAAAATCAGCCTTCTCTAAAAGAAGTATTTGCATAGAAAAGGGCAAGCAATATGCTTTGTTCAAATCAATGTGAAACATAAAATACTTCTTTTATATAAAACAGATACCAGGCATACAATTATAATTGAGGAGGATGTTTGTTCATTTTTAACATTCCAAGGAAATGTAAGTCAAAAAGATCTGTAAGTCAAATGGCTATTTTATTATTACTTTTGTAATAAAATAACATCTCCTCAGAAAAAAAAAAAAGTCTCCCTCCAATGCTTGACAAATCAGATCACTCCAAATTAAATTATCTGCCTAAAAAGTCACTATCTTAATACACATTTTGATGAAGAAAGCTTTTTTTCCTCCACATACACAATTTCTATTGCATTGCCAGTTTTTGAAACAATGGACTTTATATCAAAATTTTATATCATCTTTTATTTTTTTTTCTGAAGTATAGTGGCAATCTTTTTCTGTAACTATGTCAGTCCATGAAACATCTTGGGCACATTTGGTTGTTCTAACCTTGTCAATCAAATATCTGACAAAACTCAAAGTGATTTCACCACAAATAATGGGAAGATAGACACAACTCTTGGTAAGAAACATTTTTCAAAGAAATAATATTGTGTTGGCAATGTTCTGTTTCTTGAATTGGGTTGTAGGAGAGTGTTAAGTTAGTGAACATTCAATAAAATAACCGTCATAATAATAAAGAGTAACTAGATAACTGGAAGAACTTAAGAAGCATAGTGCATTGTCAGTCTCAAGGAAGAAATCATTAAATGTGCCTGTGGCTATCCCATATGTGAGAAGGTACAAAGCAAAAATAAAAAGGAGCATCATAGCATGCTTATAGAGAGAAAAAGAAATTGTGGAAATCATGGACAAAAATGAATTAATGATTATTGCTATGGAGGCAGTACATTTTTAGATAACACACAACTGAGAGTTTTTAGATTAAAAATACATTACCCAGAAAGGAAAATGTAGAGCAGAAGCAATGAACTAAATTGCTATTGCTCTCTCCTGATCCTCCAATTAGTGAATGCTTAACCAAATCCTCTTGCAAGCAAACTCCTCTTAGGAGGGTGGTGTCAGTTAATTATTCATATTTTATTGCCAATTGCTTTAATCAGATGCTTTATTCATAACATTCAGCTGAATCAGCGGAATTTTGGAAATCTTATACGTGTACAAACTATGGACAGGTGTGGGTGTGTGTGTTTGATGTTGTAAAATGGCTTATTTGGAGGAAGCCCGGCCTACATACATCTGTAGAAATCACTGATTTCAAATTCTGTTTACCTATCCCTTCTGACCGAATGCCCAATCCAAGAGCTGGGCTTTCAGAGTCACTCGAGGTTGCCATGTTGAGCATTTTAAATGCTACCTTAATGCTTCCTTAAAACAGGTATAACTCAGCTGTTAGAAAGCTTAATGTGGTTTGGGGGAGAGGTAGCACATTAAGTAATGATAATGAAACCCAAGTGTGTGTATTAAAGTCAGACTTGCAATGGGCAAGATGATGAAAGCATTGCTCTCATTGAGGCTCCCATCTCTCTTTCCCATACACCCCCAAACATCTTCAACACTGCTTCAGGTTACCTTCTCAGAGGCACTCCCATTAAGCTCCAGAAAAATATAATCTTCTGTATTAAAATGTCAATTCCTTCTTAGGAGAAAAGAAAAAAATAATATTTTTTTTAAGTATTAATGTTTGCCAAAGATGGAAAAGGAAGTAGTTGCCTGTCTTAGCAAAGGTGTTTCCTTTAAAGATCAGTCCTTGAACCAATGAATTAGGTCTTCTGTGAATTATTTGTAGCCCAAGGTATTTGTATGAATTCTATGGGGAAGGAATATAAGAGTTTCCCAACTTCTTGCATCCTCCAACCCTTTTTTCTTTAATTGTTCTGCTTTCCAGAATATTTCATTGTATCATAAAACCCTAAAATTTTTCCATTGGGACAACAGTAACATTTAATATACAAATTAACACAGTGGTGTTTACCTACCAAGAATTTTTTTTTTTAAGGCAGAGGAACGAACAAACAAAATAAAACATTGCTAATATAACATGCTAATTTAAAATTCCATTTCTACCATAACTTGCTCTGTGATCCTGGGAAAGCTACTCTTTTTTTTTTTTCCCTCAAAATTTACAATTCCACACCAGTAAAATGGAGATAATTATACTCTACTCAAAGGGCTATTGTGAAGAAAAAAAAATGAGATATGGTATGGGAAATGAGGATAGGGAGTGTTTTCCTTCACTTTAGTATCTTTACTGCTTCTCTGGAACTAGTAAAACCCACTAAATGTTTTTTTCTAAAAACCTATTACTATTGCTAACATTTTATTTAGAATAATTATTCATTTAAAGTATACCCTCTGCCATACACCTAGCAGTTCTGTTTCAAAAAATATATAATTATTGAATGGCTTGATGAAATACTGCCTTGCAGAGAAGAGATTAAACTCTGTGGAGCTAAACACTCCAAACCTTCAAATGGTAACTGGAGATCACGTCACAGCAGTGTCAGAACATGCATGTGGTTGGTTGTTCTGTCTCTCTCTGTCTGTACCTACACTGTTATGCTCTCTGGGTTTCAGTTTAATGGTATGCAGAAATTTAGATGGCCACAGCAGTTCTTTCTACCTTTATAGTTCTATAATTCTAAAATTTAAGGTCTACAAAAAATCCATTCCTGTCCTGATGACTTTCCTTGGATGGCATTTACAACCCTCTTTTAATTGCTTCTCTATTCATCTGTCTTTCATCCGAGATTCTGCCTTTGAGGGCAGAAACGTATCTCTCTCCTAACTTATTTTATTCTTAGCAATTAGCAGAATGCCTGTCACATAGCAGGCTTCTAAAAAATACTTGTGGAATTTGTAACATATTAGTTTAATGAATAAACAAATGCCCAGCATATTAGAGAAAATAATACATCTATTAATTTTAATGTGATTGTTCTTCTATTTGCCCTAAAGCAATGTATTTTCAGAAGTTATGGACCTTCTAGAATTAAATAAATAAGACATTACAAGTGAAATTTTATACTCTTACAATTTTTTATGTATATATAAATCTTTTCTACTATTCTTTCTTAGCTCTTTGAAGTCCCGTCTCTTGCTTCCAGTACCTAACATATTTTTTGGCTACATATATTATAAGACTCAATAAACATATATATATATATATATATATATATATATATATATATAATATATGTTTTTATAACATATAAAATATAAAACTCAATAAATATCCATTAAAAGATCCTTATTTGCATTTTTACAAATATAGTTGTCTTAATTGTTTAAAAGCATTTTCCCTCTATTCTTTCAGTCTGATCCTTGCATCAACATCAAGACTGATTTTCAAAGCTTCTATAAAATAGAGTCAAGTCTTCATGTCAAATGTGTTGTTATCTAGTGTGTAGCACACAGACCATCTAGCAGTTTTCAATGACATGACACCTCAATTAAAGGTGTAGAAGATGCTATCTTGTGAAAAGTCAATTGAAAATGCAGGCTCTGTGTCTGTATATTTTTATGTACACCTTCCAAAACTGTCTTTGGTTCTGTTGATCTTTTAAAAATAACACTTTATAATGAATGATGAAAACAAAATAAGCACTATTAAGGTGAAGATAGGGAACAGAGAAAAAATGACCGCAAGATATGAATTGATATTTTGTACCTAACTTTTACATAGAGACTTGTTATTGGCAGTCACAAATTTAAAGATATTTAATAGATGATTTCATTTTTCTTATTTAAACAAAGAGTGATATTAATATAAATATTTGCTCTCCACATTCCTATCCTCATGTATGCATTTCAAAGTGTAGTCAGGTTGGCAGGTAAACCGCTATGCTACCACATTGTAGCATAGTAGGCAGGTAAACCACTTCTCCTTCCCATTATAAAAAGATATTTGAGTTTCTTACCCTTACTTCCTAAAGTAATTAGTTCTGGGACAAATAATAGTAAAGGTAATGATATAGAATTCCTGTAATATTTTCTTATGGTATTTCTTCAAATTTCTGCATAAGACAGCAGAAAACGAAGGCAATTTTTAGAAAGAAGTAAAAGAGATTTTGAAGGAATTTTCCCCACCTGTGATTTTGTTCTTAAGATCTGGTTATGAGGAATCTGCAAGAATTATAAAGTTGTAGAAAACCATCCACTTTTTCCCTATAATTTTGTTTTATCAAAATTATATGAATGATTTAGCATCAAATGATTTCAAGAGATTTCTTTTTAAAACACAAATATCACTCAAAGCCCTGCGAATTCACTTCCTGCTCACCAGAGAGAATAACTTACATTGACTTTAACATATTTCTATATTTTCATAAATATAAATAACATATTTATGTTTTTTCTTTCACATTTTTATGTTTGGGGCATTTTGTATTTGCTTTCTTTTGTGGAATATGGGGATTTAGTTATCTTATACTGCTAAGCCTCACTCACCTCCACCACAAAGACATACATATGCACAAGCACACAACATATTACTTATCACCTTGGTTCCCAAATATAGTTACAACATAGTTTTAGTTTAATCACTACTCAGCATTTATGGTATTATGACCCTGTGAATTCTAGTCATTGTTGAGCCATTTAGTATACTATGTAATTTTCCTTTCTTGCACCACTTTTGGTTTTCCTTAAAGCAAAGAATAGTAATTTTTTTGTCTGATCCCTTTTTTATTAATTATTAATTCACTCTGAATTCTCATCAGAGTGCTTATCTGTCTCAGTATACATAAATACATTAAGTATCTCATTCACTTCCTCTTATAGTAGAAATCTCTGCCAAGAGCTTCTTCCTTTCCTATCTGAATAGGCTACTTTCTGAATCTGCTCAGCAGCTGTAATCTCAGAATATCACTTCTCCATTGTCAGTTTTCAATTGGTTCTCTCTGTGTTCTCTGCTTATGTTCTAAGAAAGTTTTTTGTTTTAATTCTTTGATAATTACTACTTCTTTGTTTTTACTCTTCACTTTTTTCTGGGGCTCATTATTCAAATAATGAATCTCTTAGAATAATTCTCTCTATATATTTCTTTTTGTCTCCTAATTTCCTTTTCATTATCTGTTTGCTCTACTTTCTGAGAGATTAATTTCCAAACCCCCATTGAGATTTCCCTTACAACTGTCTGATCTTTCATTGCTAAGAGTTCATTTATGCTTGGTAACTATTTTTAATGCAAACTATTCTTGTTTCATGAGTGCAATAGTATGTTTTATCACTTCAAAATTATTAATAAATAGTTTCAAAGATCACTTCCTGTTTAGTGTCTTTCTTTCCATTCGGTTTTCCTTTTTTTCCCCTTCATCTTTCTCAGATATTTTATAAATATGTACTGATCAATAGCTGTCTGCACATATTAAGAGTGGAAGACTTAAAGCTGTTTGGAAATTCCGTGCCTGAGGGTGGAATTTGTTAACTGTGGTCTTCATTATATGAGGATTTCCTGGGCCATTTGCTTGGGGACTTCTGATGTCAGTAGTTTTAAGATTCTCTCCCTACCCACCCCAGATTCCCTAGAAAAGTATTTTCTGTTTTCATGCCTGGAGGATGTATACTACATTTCCAGCATCCTGGGATGAGGTGGCAAGAGGCTAGGGCTGAGTACTAGGCGTTTCAACTTCATCGCGTCAATGGTCACTTACTTACCCTGTTTTAATTTACTGCCTCTCTCATTTACCTGAGTAGAAGTACTCTCTTTTACCCAGAATATAAAACCTTCATCTTCTATTGAAGTATGAAAGGAGTTACCACTCAACTATGCAGAGTCGAGTAGAGAGGATCAGGGTCTAATTTCTTTCAAACAGATTTTCAGCCAATTCTCCCTGTTTTTTAGTCTTGCCTTCTCCTGCATTTCCGCAGGTACCTGGTGCAGCAAGTTCTTAAGCTTTTGGTGGTGGGACAATGTGGAGAGGAAATTCTATGATGTAAATCACATTTCTTCTCTCTTTAACAATGCTGGCACAGAATTCAGCTTTATTTTCCCCTTTCTGATGACCAGATGATATTTATATTCCAATGATTTATTTGCTGAAGTCTCCTTCCCCATTTTGATTGTCATTTTTACAACTTTAAAACAAAAGAGTCAATATATGTATTTAATTTATTATTTTAAACTGGGTTTTAAAAGATTATATTACTCCACATTTACTTTTACCATTGCTCTGTGTGCTATATTTCAGATGATTACAGAGGTTTAGGCTTCATTCACTATAAAGAACTCAGGTTATTATAAATAGCAAGAGCTATATTCTCTTTGGAAAGAGAAAAGTCACTCTAAACAACAACAAAAGAACCAGATACTAATTATAGCACATTATATATGACTGCAAACTACATATTGCAACAAGGAATCTGAAAAATTGTAGTTCTTCCAAGAAGTACAGTTAATCCATAAATGGAAGGAAAAAGGTAAATAAATATTTTCAAAGTTCCTTCCTAACTCTAAAAGACTATGAAAATGGAGAAAATTTTATGTGTCCTGACATGGAAAAATGTTCACATAGTTTAAGTGAAAAAAGTAAGTTATGACACTGTAGGTACAGAATAGTTGTATTTTTTGTAAATATATAAAAATTTAAATTTATTCTTATTTCTAATATAAAAGAAAATACTTCCACAAAACATTAAAATAGCTCATTACCTAGTTAACAGTTCCATCTAATGTAACATCCTACCCTTGTTTGCAACCATTTACTTAAAGATAATAATAGCAATCACTTATATAGCTCTAATTCCACAAAAGTATTTTTAAAAGAGATTTATAAATATTAACTTATTTAATACTCATAAGCACACTATATAGTAGTTGCCATTTTTATCCTTATTTTGAGATGAGGAAATCGAGGTAAAGTGAAATCAAGTATCCCATTTAGACACTTATCACTCACGATGAATGGAGTGGAGCTTTAACCAAGGCTTACCTGCTACACTGGGTTGCTGTGTTCTTAACTCTGTTGCCCATTCAATACATTAACTTGATGCTCATGCTGACTAACATTTGATTTTGTATTTACTTTATGCCCATTTATTTTATGAATTAAATACATTGAACACCAATTTTGTGCAAAGCATTGCTCGATAGTCTCTACTTCTAGAAGTGATGAGTCCAGTTTTTCATTTTGCTCCCCCTTAATAGCTAGCCCACAATTTATCAGTCCTCCTCAAGGTCCTGATCCAGTCACATCACACCTATTCTAATATCATCATTATTGGTAGAAAAAGAGAGGCATTCAAAGGCTACTCTGAGACATGTAGAGAGACACCTACTTTTTAATACACTCCAGGAGGTCACAATTCCCCAAACTTCCTCATGTAACTCAAAACATTCATGTATCAGAACAGATACTGTATACATATCTACAGTGAATTGTTAGAAGAAATTGCTGATGGATATGGAAGGATGAGCTAGATGACTTCTAAGTTTCATCCAAATAACTTAGAAATAAGCCAATTACTTAATATCTCTGGTCATGAAAAGAACAGTACTTTCCCAAGGAAGGAGGTCTAGTAATATGGTAAGCAAAATACACCAGCAGGAAAACTCCCACATCCTCATCCTTTACCCTCATCCCTTAGAGAAAGGCAAAGAAAAGAATAAGAAACTCATGAGTCTGGTGATAGATGATAAAGGAAAAAAAAACCCAAAACACTCAAATATATCGATGAAAAGGCAGAGGCTCTCTAAGAGTGTATTACCTGGAAGAAGGCAGGGCCCCAGTCTTGGGTTAGGGAAACAGGAAGGTTTCCCATCTTCCATCTGACACCTGGGGCAATACTAATAGAGATTGACTGTTGCTACTATGTAAGATCCTTGGTTAACAGATATATAGTGCAAATGTTTTGTTGTTGATGCATTTCCTGTAAATTAAAATTATTTTCTGTTTCTAATGTAGAGACTTCTTCAGGCCATATCTTAACTGGTTTGTTGGTGCCTGGATCATCTTGGTCTCAAAGAAAATGAAAGCCTTAAGGGACAAGAGGCTTTGAGTCTATATGCCTTATACTTGAGGAAGAAGGGTAGCATTTAAGCAAAGGAGCCAGATGTGAAACTCCTCCACTGAGGGAGGGGAAACAGAAATAAACATGTGTGTATATTTCATAGTGTCTTGTAGAGATTTATAGAGTCAATATATTTGTTAAGTAGGTAAAATAAATAAATACATGAAAGAATAAACATAATATAAATTATGCAAGGAATAGGAGAGAACAACTGATGAATTCATTTTAAAAATATAATTGTAAGATGGAGAATAGCAATAATATAATATAAAAAGCATAACACTTTCCACTTTGTACATAAATTTTACAGAAGAGATATAGAGAATGTCACATTAGAAAGTTTAGAAAAATAATGAAAGACGATAATTTTCTCTATGAATTTGCAGAAAATCATAGCTAAACAGTAGCCAAAAGGAAGTAATTCAGACAGGATAGTATTTAGAGCAAAAAAAAGAAAAACTATATTTGAAAAGATATATGATAAATCTCTAATGTCTTGTTGAAGTTATACAGTTTTATAGTAATAAAATGAGAAAATTAGCAGAAGTTTGGCATAAGGCAAACTATAGTGTCTCAATTTTATTAATTTTTATTAGTTTTGCTTTTTGTTTCTTTTTTAAAAATGCAATTCTTAAGCATCAGAGTAATTATAAATCTTCTTAGTGTCTGGAAAACAAAATAGTTTGTGTTCCTGAAGAATCAATAACTGGAAAAAGTAATAGGAGACAATGCAACAGTAATCTGGCACTTCTACAACAGAGAAACTTTCATGCTGTAGGAAAAGCTAAAGAGAACACTCACAGTCTATTATGGTGGGACTGGAGGGCCTAAGAGATGCCTTAAAAAGTCTCAGGAGGTTGTGTCAGACATACAAGACTATTAAGAGAAATTCTGGCGTGGAAAGGGAGTGTCTCAGTCCCTTTCGTATCTGTAGTGTCACAATGCTTTACATTAGATTAGACACTGAGTCAGTACATTCCTACCATTAGACTATAGCAAAGAATTTGACCTCAGCCAGACCTTTTTATGTGAATGCTTCATTGTTGAAGCTAGACAATTTTATGGACTATGAGGGAGCAGAATATTCAAAATCTGGAACAGATAATGGGTGGTCGGGGGAGCGGGCAAGCATGCTGGATTCAGGGAGGACTACCATTGGTGGATTCTGTACAGCACTGCATTTTTAAGTTTTATTATTTACTTATTTACCTACTTATCCACTCTTTTACATATCGATATACTCTTCTACATATTTATACTATAAAAAATAGAACTTAGGATATTGTGGCAATTTTAAAAGTTATAAATTTGTTGGTGCCTCGCCCCTTGAAATATGTCTATATTCTCACCATTTGAATGTGAGTAGACTTATGACTGCTTTGACTAATAGCAAACAGATGCCATCAGTTGTCCAGCTGTCACAATGAGGCTACTCATTGGTTTATCCAGTAATTCTGGGGCCTCTCAGTTGAAAGTTCAAGAAAGAGGACATAGTGGAGTTGCCTGTCAGGGAGAGGACGCATCTTCAGGCACTTGTCTTGTAGACTGGACACACGTAAATGTTCTGAGGCAGAAACATCGCTTTTCCCAGGTTTCAATCAAATGAAGGGTAATGGGCCATAGAGAATTCTGAAGACTAAACTCTCTGATTTGCATAGTTTTCCTGTTCCTAGGAATCCATACTTTTTATACTTGGACAGTAAGCATGCCTGACTGTTATTCCAGACAGAGACACTATTTCATTCTTTGAAGGTTGTTTGTTATATAAACACCTTTGAAAAGATAGTCTGGAACAAACGAAATCAGTTCCTCTGCTTTTAAGACATGTAGTCACGAGAAACTCATGGAGAAATGTCTCCTAACATTGACCTGATGGTCCTATATGCTTTAACGTATATATTTTAACATGTAAGATTTTGACCTAAGCCAGCACATTGTTTGACACTCTTTAAGGAATATTATGAAGCACAGCAAGGTCCATGCTTCATGAGGGAGCAAACCACCTCTACCAAAAAGTAAACAGAGGTACTTTGGGTAGGGTCAAGGTTCACCTTAAAAAGTTCTAAATTTGCTTTAATGCCCAGCTGAATGAGTGATTAAAATCCGATAATTTTACTTCAATGATCTAAATATTTTGAAGACCATCTATAAGATATATATGCATAACCATCAGAATAAAATATAATTTACATATTTGGCAAGAGTTCTCTGATTGACTTTGGTTAGATATGATTCCAAATTTTCTGATTAGGCTCTGGGTCTAAAAGAATTTGCAGAAAATAATTTCTTTCATACTATAACTTTCAGATACTTGAATCATTTTTATTATTTTTCTCCAATTTATATGTTAAGATGCCTATTTACTGCCCACTGTGCAGTTTATCATTGTATTGTTATGCCATACAAGATAATAACAGCAATGATGATGATGATGATAATAATAATAATAATAAATTTAACATTTAATGTATGGCAAATGGAGAGGATTTACTGTATTAAAGTTACAAAATTTCACGTGTATTAAAATTTTATTGAGCAGCAAGCATATGTCATGAACTATGTGCTAAGTACTTTCACATGTATTAGCTCATTTTACCATTATTAAAATTCTTTCTACTATTAGCCTTCTTACTTTGCACTTGAGGAAAATAATTAAAAGAAAATTAAATGACTTTTTCAAGGTTATAATAAACTAAGTGGTAGTAGCTGGGATGAAAACTAACATCTTCCAAAAAGAGCCCATTCTTGCCTGCTATTTTATTTAATGGTCCAAACAACCAGTAAGTTGCAAAAATTATAGAAATCATTTTTGATCCTTCTCTTGACTCTCTCAGAAATCTTGTTAATTCAACTCCCAAAACATAACTCAATCTAACCATTTTACATTTCAACTGATATGACAATTTAGTACATTATTATCATTTCATCTGAAATTGTATCAATCTCCTCTTAACATGTTGCTTTGCTTTAATTTTTTTTCCCATTCAGTCTATTCTTCTTATAACAAGAAGATTTCAAACATAAATCAAAGTATATTAATTCTACTCTTGCTTAAAATTCTTCCCATCACTTCTCTTTGTTATTGAGGTTTAAAATGCCTACAGAGCCTTTTGTTTTCATATATATTTACTTTTCTTTTCTTAGAATTCTTCATGCTGGTCCCTGCTTTAGGGCCTTTTCATCTACCATCTGGAAAGTTTCCCTTCAACCTCTTGCCTCATACACCCCACCAAGATCTTCACATGGCTCAGCGATGTCTCATTCTTTAGGTTTTCAGCAAGATATCACTATCTCTAAAAGCCTTCTTTGACCATCCCATTTAGAGTAGTATTGTTGTCCCTTATCCAGTTTTTCTCTACCCCATTGCCCTGCTATATTTTTTCCATTCCACTTTCCACCATAAGAAGTTATGTTCTTTATTTTATTTGTTCATTATTTATTGTCCGGTCTACTAAAATGTAAGCTTCTGTCTTGTGCACTATTGCATTCCCAAAGGTTAGAATAATGTCATTGACATTTTAAGCACTAAATAATATTTTATTACATGAATGAATATAGGGCTTTGGCTACTATGACTCATTGGCCCTGAAGTATATATGCCATATCTTGGACATTGTTATACTAAAGATTAAACTACCATACCAGTTTTACATTATTATTTTCTGTCAGTAAAATTATGTCTACCACAAGTAAACATCATTTGTTTATTGCTTCCATACAAAGGTTACCCATAAACCATTAAGACTTCCACACTTGCATGGAAATAAGCTTGAAGATATTTAGAAGTAAAACAATATCATTCAAGACAAAAAATCTACTTATTTTTATTAAAAAAAAATAAGGCTAAAAAATACAATCAGGATTAAAAAAAGACTACTTGGATTTAATTTTATTCATCTATATTTATTAGTAGAGTGACTTGAACAAGAATTTTAATTTCTCTTTAAAGTTAATTCCACCTAAAAAAATAGGGAAATAATAGTACTTGACTCATAGATCAAGGTGGTTTCCTTATAATTATAATTATTAATTTTATTAACATATTAATATTATTATCCTATTTTATGGTAGTTGGAAGTGAAGAGGCTACTGAAAACAAGGGAAGTGGCTATAGATCCCCTAGAGCCACCCACTGTCATTGCTTTTCCCTCACCACAGCTACTATTCCTACCCACTCCACCACTATGTCCTACATGACCTCATTCTCAATCCAGATTTGTAAAATGGTAAATTATTGTCATTTTCCACTTGATCAAGCCCTTTTATACATAAAGAGAAAGAGGAGATGGTGCCTACTTTGATTAAAAGGAAAGACAAAGATTAGAAAAACTAGAATTTTAAATATAAGAATCTTGTAGAGTACAGATACATTGTTAAAAATATGATATTCTTCTCATTATTTGCTGATGACATGATACTATATATAGAGAACTCTAAAGGTTCCACCAAAAAAAAAAAAAAAACACATTAGAATTGATCAATGAATTTAGTAAAGTAGCAGGTTACAAAATAAATATTCAGAAGTCAGTGGCATTTTTATACATCAATGATGAACTTTCAGAAAGAGAAATTAAGAAAATAATTCCATTTACAATTGTGTCAAAAACTATAAAATATCTGGGAATCAAATTAACCAAGAAGGTAAAAGACCTGTTTTTAGAAAATTATAAGTCATTGAAAAAAGAAATGGAAGAAGATACCGTGTTCATGGGTAGGAAGAATTAATATAGTTAAAATGGCTGTGCTACCCAAACCAATCTATAGATTCAATGCAATCCTTATCAAAATACCAATAACATTTTTCAGAGAGCAGGAACAAATAATCCTAAAACTTACATGGAGCCATAAAAAAACAAACAAACAAAAAAAACAAATAGCCATGGCAACCTTGAGAAAGAACAAAGTTGGAGGTGTCACACTACCTAATATCAAAGTATACTACAAGTTTACAGTAATCAAGACGATATGGTATGGGCATAAAAACAGATGTCTTGATCAATAGAAAAGAATAGAGAGCCCAGAAATAAATCCATGCCTGTATGCTCACTTAATATATGACAAAGGAGGTAAGAATATACAATGGGGTAAAGACAGTCTCTTCAATAAATGGTGTTGGGGAAATTGGACAGATACATACAAAAAAAGAAACTGGCCCACTGGCCCACCTTCTTACGTGGTATACAAGAAGAGACTCAAAATGGATTAAAGACTTAAATGTAAGACTCTAATCCACAAAACTTCTAGAAGAAAATATAGGCAGTAAATTCTCTGATATTACTAACAGGAATTTCTTTTCAGATATATCTCCTTAGGCAAGGAATAATAAAAAGAAGTAATAAACAAATGGGACTACATCAAAGTAAAAGGTTTTGTACAGTAAAGGAAACCATCAACAGAACAAAAAGATAACTAGCTGTTCGTGAGAAGATATTCACTAATGATACATCTGATAAAGGGTTAATACCCAAAATATATAAAGAATTTATACAACTCAACAACAACAACAACAAAACAATCTAATTAAAAAATGGGCAGAAGACCTGAAGAAATCCTTCTCCAAAGAGGAAAAAAGATGGCTAATAGACATATGAAAAGATGTTCAAGGTCTCTAACCATCAGAGAAATGCAAATTCAAACCACAATGAGCTATCACCTCATACCTGTCAGAATAGTTATCATCAATAAATCTAAAAACAGCAAGTGTTGGCGAGGATGCGGAGTAAAGGGAACCCTCATATATTGTTGGTGGGATTACAAACTGGTACAGCTACTATGGAATACAGTCTGGAGGTTTCTCAAAAAATTAAAAATGCATGTACCTTTTGATTCAGCATTGCATTTCTGGGTATTTATCTAAAGAAAACCAAAACAATAATCTGTAAAGATATCTATGCACCTTAATATTCATGGCAGCACAATTTACAATAGCCAAGATATGGAAGCAACCTAAACGCCCATCAACAGATGATTGGTTAAAGAAATTATGGTTCATATATACAATGGAAAATACTCAGCCATTAAAAAAATGAAGATCTACCATTTGCAATGACGTGGACAGACCTAGAGTGAAATAAATCAGACAGAGTGAAATAAGTCAGACAGAGTGAAATAAGTCAGACAGAGATTTCACTTATATGCAGACTCTAAGGAACAAAAAAACCAAACTAATCAAAAACAGACTCACAAATATAGTGGACAATTTAGTGACAAACAGAGAAAAGAGGGCTTGCGGGGCTGGAAGAATGGGGTGAAGGGTTAAAGAAGTACAAATTAGTAGTTGATAGTTGGTCACGGGGATGGGGAGCATGGCATAAGAAATGCCATTAGCATTAATATGATGGCTAGGTGGAGGGCTAGGAAAGAGAAGGAGCACTGAGGGTATCATTTTATGAACTATACAGATGTCTAACCAATATACTATATACTTGAAACTAATTTAAATAAATATACTTTTTAAATCATAAAAACATAAAATAAGATATTATTATAATAAATAAAAAATTTTCAAACTTCTTTAGGCAGACCACTTTCACCACAGAATAGGGTTGTGATATATTTAATTGTGGAAGGCATCAATATTTTTATATAAAATATAACAACAACACACCTGCACAGGTCCTGTCTCAAAAAAATAGCAAGAAAAATATTTAATCATAATTTTGCTTATTTCTATTAATGTGTGTTAGCTACTTATTCTTTCATAATCTAGTGAACTAGTGATAGCCCTAAAGAATTAAAACTATGGAAGAAATATGTAGAATTAAGAAAATTTAATCTGTTCACATACTGTGCTTTTCCTGCAAATTAAGACATAACACCATCACTCCGTTTTTGTGATAAAACAGTCTTAACAGGAACATAGTTTGAGAGCTACAACCTGAATCCAAAGCTAAATGGATATAAAAGTGCTAAACCTATCTGTGTGTTAGCATACAGAAAGAATTAACAAAAGGGTAAGGAGGAAGGACAAAATGAAAATAAGGTCTCAATAAAGAAAGAAAATAACATTTATGTGTGACATGTTACATATTTTAATTTTTCAAGAAAACAACAACCAAAAAAAAAAAAAAAACACTTTTAACGGGTTTAACAGGAATACCTTATGAAAAACAGAAATGCCTAAAATAGGAAAAATCTAACATATGGTCAATATCTCAGTCGATACTCCTTTGGCAGCTTTACTTTATGAAATTGAGAAAATAACTTGCTATTCAAGCTCAGCCAGCTGTGAGTAATGATCATGACAATTAAAGTTAAAATCTCTCCTATTTACAAAACAATTAATGGATAAAAATCTCATATTGGCATGGTAGGGCCCAGCTGTCTAAGAAATATGACACCTGGGTGCTTCAGAGTGGTTTGATTGTGTTGTGTCTTGTTTCTCATTTAACTCTTAAAAAAAAATTAAGCTGGGTTAAAAATAATGGGTGATATAGCAAATGGCTAATGTTTTTATTTTTACTCATTCATTTAGTCAGCAAAACGTGATAGGCACTTGTTATGAGTCTTTCATTACCAAGCTATGGAGATGCAAAGCAGAATAGGACTCACATTCTGCCTTCAAGGAGCATACATCTTTGTGGGAAAGACAAACAGATGAAGAGGCAATTATTATTATTATTATTATTATTATTATTATTATACAATAGAACAATTGCTAATAGAAATTGAAATGAATTTGCAGAGAGGTAAGGATAACGATAAGATAAGAGTGAAGTCTCAATGAAAAAAGAAACTAGCAATGCATTTTCTGTGACTTTTACCATCTTAACCATTTTTAATTGTATCATTCAATGGTGGTAAGCATATTCACATTGTTGTTCAACAGATTTTCAGAACTTTTTCACCCTGCAAAACTGAAGCTCCGTACCAGCTAAACAATAACTTCTCATTTCCACTTCTCCCTACACCATGGCAAGCAACATTCTATTTTCTGTTTTTATGAATTTGAGTACTTTATATACTTCATATAAGTTAAATCATACAGTATTCATCTTTTTGTGACTAGTTTATTTAATTTAGCATAATATCCTTAAGTTTCATCCAGGTTGTAGCATACAACAGTCTTTCTTTTTTTTAGGACTAAATGATATTTCATTGTATGTATAAACCACATTTTGTTTATCCATTCATCTCTTAATGGGCATTTGAATTCTTCTACTTCTTGGCAATTGTGAATAATGCTGCTGTGAACATGGATGTGCAAATCTCTTCAAATTCCTGCTTTCAATTATTTTGGATATATACCCAGAGATGAGACTGCTGGATCAGATAGTAATTCTATTTTAATTTTTGAGGAATCTTCATACTGTTTTCCATAGCAGCTGCATCATTTTACATTGCTATCAGATATCTCAGATCTCATCTCCAATGCTCACACCAGTCTAGCCACACTGACCTTTTCTTCATTAATCGGTATGATCCCATCTAAGAAATCTTGTCCTTGCTGTTTCCTTTTCCAGAAATGTTTTGCCACACTCCTTCAGGTATTTGCTCAAATATTAGCTTTTCATCAAGACTTTCTTTAAACATTTTATAGAAACTTGAAATTGTCCTAGACTATCTCTTTTAGTTCTCCCCATCTACTACTCTTATATTTTACTTATATATTTGTCTCTGTCCCCTTATTAGAATTTTCATGAGAACAGGGATTTTTTTTTTTTAATCACTTCATTCACTGCCGTTTTTTCTAGTGCCTGGCCAGAACTGTGTCCGGTACCAAGAGTTGCTCAATAAAATTTTTGTTATGGTTAGGCACTGAAGCTATTATCAGTATTCTAAACAAAATGCATAATAATCCCTTTTGTAATTCATTAAGAGTCCCACTACGAAACAGCCATATAGCCTGAAAAGAGGGGAAGAGCATGGAAACCTGGGAACCAGATAAGAACCTGAAGTCTTATTAAATCAATGCTTCTCAAAAAGTGTTAAGTAAAATTGTGGCCTTTGAAGTTTTTTGTTTGTTTGTTTGTCTGTTTATTTTTTGCCTACATACCATCTAAAAGACTTTTGAAAAGCCAGATAATCTCCACACATTTTTAGGTTAACATCTAACATTACCCTCAGAGGTTTAATTGCAAAGAACCATTGCAACTATTGAGATCTGAAAATAACATGGTTAAACCATTCTTTTAAATGGCTCTGTGGATTGTGAAGATACTAAAACCACTGAATTAGACATGTTAAAAGGGTGAGTTTTATGATGTGTAAGTTATATCTTAATTTCAAAATGTTTAACAAAAAAGAAAAAGAAAAGAAGGCAAGTATAAGTTGGGCCTTCCTCCAAAATTAAAATGTGCTAACATAAAGCTATTTCTGACTTTGAAATTAAATAAATTCACTTACAACTAAAAGTGGACATTTATGTTTGCATTATTTTCCCCTTTCAAATAACTGCTTTTAACAATAACACCTTTAATATTGTATATTTAGCAAGACTTACTTTTCTAAATGAGATGAAAAATGTCTTATAATATCTTTTTGCTTATTAAAAGGCTGCGACTTTTAAAAAATTGATTCATGGAATATACAATTTGATACTCAATATCATCTATTAAAATATAAAAACATATCTTCTTCTATAGTCAGAAATTTTAAATTACTCCTTTTTCTTCTTGAATTATGTTTCATTCCATTTTTCTCCACAGAATTTTTAACTTGAGGTAATACGTTTATATGCTTGAAAGTCATTTACTGATCAATTTGTCATATTATGGGGGAATATTTGTTGAGGTTGAGATTGAAGTTCTTCTTTGAGTCACCACTAAAAGTATATTAGTACATAATTGATCTAAACAATGTAAAAATGTTCCTTTTTTTGAAACATACTTATTGGAAATGGCTCAATTAGTCAGATAGACTGTTTTTTTTTTTTTTTCCCAATTAATTCATTTATAGTGAATGATTATGACTCATTGCTAGAATAAAAGGAAGGGTTCACATCTCTCTTATTTCTATTTTTTTCATTTTCCTAATAAAAAAACTGATAAACTTGCTCACATAAATAAGAACGTGAGAATATTAATTCTTTGAAATTCTTCCAAGATTTAGAAAAACTATCATGCTACATCATCAAAAATTATTTCCAGTAACCAGTCAGCTGACAATTTCATTAGATTCCTCTTCAATTTTGTTGAATGAAAAGAGAAAACTGAAAACCACCTTAGAATTTGTGACCCAAACATGTCATTCACTTTTTCAATGATAAGAATAATTTCCGTTAACTATATGTTGTTTCTTTTTCTTTTGTATAAAAGGCTAAGATAAATTATCATGGGTGGGGGAAAAGAACTTAAATCTCACCAACCCTTTCTCAAACATATCAATTTTCAGAAAGTATACACATGGAGATTAAAAATATTAAGGTTGATTCCCTTAACACTATCCCTCTATTGACAGGACCTTATTTGAAGGTTGTTGTTAAAAACAAACAAACAAACAGACAAAAAACTCATAAATGACGGTCCTTAAATGTTCACATGTTTCATAAATGCTGCATTTGTTCTTCCCCTATTAAGACATTCACAGTTCTCTGGTGAGGAAATCTGTTTGGTTTGTTTAAAATCAGGCTTCCTAAATCATATTCAAACACAGAACACTTTTTCCTTGTAGCAATATTTGACAACCCACAGAATTAATATTCCATTGATATATGTTTAACACTATGCTAGATATTGCTACTGAAAGGCTATATACACACACACACATATACATATATACATATATACACGTATACATATACATACACATACACATATACATACATAAAACTTTGAGAAAAAAAACGACTTTAGAAAATAAGGTCTTGATGTCATAAGAAAGTGAATTTCAACAACTAAGGAATTTGAGAAAGTACGAAGGGACCTAGGAGCTAAGCGTATTAAGAACAGAAAAGGGATTAGTTCAAGAAATATGGGGGAAGGGAGAGAACTCAATATTACCAACAAGTTATTATATAAGAGACCGACAAGACTGTACAACATCTGGGTTACTTCATACATATTCAACAGATAAGCTGTAGCTGATAATAGAGTGTTCTTTCTTCTGGAAGGTGGGGGTGGGAGTCTAGACAGAAAATAACTGCATCTCCAGAGATAAAGGGAGAAAATTAACTGGTGCTAGGTGGAAAAAAAAAGTAATTTAAGGAGAAAAAGAGGATACTATACTCTAATTCTATGTGGAAAGCTGAACTACCTGGAGAGAAAGATTATAAAGTCCAGATGAGAGCAATGAGTTATTTAAATAAATTCAACATGAATTAATATCTGAGATGAGGAAAATTTTAAGTTTTATATATATAGTTAGCTTTCTCTCAGAGATTGCCTAGAACTATAATTAAATTTCGTGAGCTCAATGTAGTGCATATATTTTGGGGAAAAGAGTGACACAAGAGAAGTTTAAGAGGACAGTTAGTCTTTAAACGGGAGGTAAAATCCTTACTGAGCCACTGGGTAGGAGGAACAGAAGTAACCCAAGACACAGAGCATAGGATGTACTATACCTAGGGGTCGCTTCTTAAAAGGCATCCTTGAATGTGCCTTCTTTCTTCTCAGTACTGAGAGTATAATTTTAAAAACAGTTTAGAAACATGATAGAAATCATTGCAAAGATAAGTAAAAGAGAAAAATTTCATGAAAAATACCCACAGTAATAAACATAACTGAAAAAAGTAAAATTTTATCTATATATAACCCCTGTACTATTTAGAGGAGCATTCTTCTTCGAGTCCTTCTAACAAGCATTTGTTGGAACTTGACTGAGTCTGAACAAATCATCAGCTGGGGGGTTGAAAATAAATGCCACAAACAAATCCTCATTCAAAGCTAAATTTTCAAAGAATCTTTTGTACAGTCCTATGGTCAGTCCTCAGAGTTCCTACAGAATGCAAATGCCAGATATAATTTAAATGTGAATCCTAGAGATAGGCTTATATTTAACTTTAATATTAGTT
The DNA here is from genome assembly GCA_028627145.1 of Eidolon dupreanum. Lineage (NCBI taxonomy): Eukaryota > Metazoa > Chordata > Mammalia > Chiroptera > Pteropodidae > Eidolon > Eidolon dupreanum. The sequence continues at coordinate 80,350,861 of CM053509.1, forward strand.
ACTATGACAACCAATGGGCTATTTAAAGTTATTAGCATTCTAGCCCACTGACTTGATAATATGAACAGAAATGACATAAAGTTGAGCAAAAGCAAATTACTTCAATGCCATATCACATAGCAATGACAGTGAAGCCGTGTAAGTTTAAGAAGGTTCAGAGGGTTTGAAGAAAGAGTTTAAAGGATAAATCAATCAGCAACTCTTAAAACCTGTAGCACATTATTATGTCTCCTCTCTATCATGTTATTCAAGCTTTTTAAAATTCTAAGATCAGGATTTAAACAATACAAAGCAAAACAAAAAAGTCAAATAGAATGAACAAATTGATATTTATCCAAAATCTTTTACAACAATATGGCCCCCCTCTTACTAACTATCCCCTGTTTCATCTCAAGTACACAGCCCAGAGTGAAATGTACAGTTAACTCTGGGATACTCAGTAGATTTTAACAAGAAAAAAGGTAATGCAATAAGGAAGAAAGGATCAAGTTTCATGAACTGCTGTTTGAAAGATGCATCTGCTAAAAGCAGCAAAGAATGATATACCATAAGATGTTAAAACAGATGGCCTAAGTCACAATGCTGCATCACATACGTATGGAGACTAGCACGAAAATAGCCCAAGTAATATTTTCATTAACAAGATGCCAAGTGCAGCAGCAAAAATACCTTTAGGAAGAATCTCACTTCAAAAAAATGTTTTTCCTCCTTACACTTGATGCTATTTTCTGAATTACTCTTGGTCTGTTGCATATGTTTAAGCACCTGGGTGCTTGCTGTGCTCAGATGAAAGAAACTAACCTCTCTCCTTGAATGAGGCTTCCTTGTCTTATTAGCCTACCTGCGTGATGGAGATAAATGAGAGTAAACTAAACAAGCAACTTAGCAGAGTGCTATACTGCACACTCTTGCAGAGAATTTTTTTGCACAGTAAACAAGCTGAGTAGAGAATTCTCTTGTCTTTCAATTAGTTATGAAGAAAAGGAAACTCATTAACTATGATGACAATAAATGTCAGAGAGACTTTATGATTTTTAAAGGTGATACAAGGAAATAACCTCAAAAATGTGGACACACATGTGAGCTGTGATTACCCATAGACATTTCAACTATAAAACCAGCACACAACAAACAGATCAGAGCAGTGTATATTAAAAGACATGTGAAAGATGCTCAAATCAGAAAGGAAAGGCTGAGATTTACAGAAGGATTCACCAGTATGGCCCTATCAATAAATATTACTCTCTGACTTATGTGGTGGATTCATTCACCTATAAATCACACTTAGGAACTAATCTTGGGAAAGCAGCATGATGTAGTGGTTAAGATCATGGATTCTGAGCCAGACAGCCTGGGTGGAATCTCAGATCCTCTACTTTGGACAAATGATGTGACTAATCTGATCTTCCTCTATACTTTTCTCACAGAGTTGTTCTAAACATCAAACGAGCTATTGTGGTTAAAGCCCTTAGAAAAATGACCAACACATGATATACAAGATATACTATTTTATATTCTCATTATATATTATGTACAATATAATATATACATAAATATTGAAAAATGAAGATAAGTACGAATGGAAGTTCTAATGTTATCCTCCCTTGCTCCATGAATTTGCTTGTACAACCCACTCAGGCCATCAATCTGAATGACAAAAATTCAATAGGGAAAGTTTTAAACAAGGTAGAGTCAAAAGACAAAGATGATAGTCCCTGCTAAAGCACTGACCAAGGGAGGTCACACAAATAGGCTTAATATTTGCCCTGTCAGAACCTGGTTTCTTGGACTTCGCTCTCAGAGATGAACAAAATAGACTTCAAAACTAATGGTATTTTATATTGAATCATAAACTTAACTCTCTTGATTAAAATTTGGCTTTCCTTACAGCTTTCTAACAAGGAAAGAATATTCTAGTCAAAGAATTAAACTACCTCCTTAGCAGTTAAATTTCTCATAATAAATATGTAAAGAAATGATCATTCTACTTTTGAACTTAAAGCTATTGTGGGTTTTGTCAATGTAAGTCAGTTTCTAAAGTTCCCTAAAAAGTTTGAGTTTTTAGGCCTACCAGGCTGTGGGGCAGACCCTGGATGAAGGCAAATTCGCCAGGATACTTTTTCCATGCATGGTCTCAGCCTGTCAGCCAGGATGCAAACCAGCTGCTTAGATACCGTTGCTTTAAATTTCTCTAAGTTGAATCATAGAGAACTGAAATTGTATAGTCTTGCATCTTGGACCTTAATCTATGAACCTGATTTACATAGGTATAAGGATTCAAATTGCAAAGCTTTTTTCACCCCTCAGACTTATGATCTCATTGTGGTAATGGCTGAAGAAAGCAGTCAGGGACAGCTAAATAATGGTATGAAGCAATACTTTCAAGCCTCTCAAAAAATAATTGATTTATATTTTCTTGTAAGAGATCATCATTGTATTACAAAGATCTCTGATTTACTACAGATTTTTAGTGTTTCATGAGGTTCTCATTAAAAAAAAAAACTTACAGAATGGGATAACTGATGATGATCTTTATTTTAGGACTTTGCTGTGATTGTCAAAACAGGCAAAAGAGCTAGAAAGGCCCAACAAATTCTCGGAATCCACATTAGACTCTCTAAGGCCAACTCTCAGACTTTGTCATTGCAGTGATCACAGCTACACAGCAAAAGCAATCACATTTGCCTTGCAGTTGTCTGAAGGTGATTTGCTTTGACAAATATACACTTATAAACCAATGCTGTAAACCATTCCTTACATTACAGCCAACAATGAATTAATTCACCTTCTCTTAATTTTTGCGATTGGTCATTGTCATACTGTCTCTTTTTCTCCTTCCTAAAGAAAAATAACAATTCAACCCCAAGTTCAAAAACCATGAGAAGCACTAACTCATGAGTAAGTCGGCCTGCTTCTGTGGAGTAGCATAAACTCTCAAAGTCATGTTCCATTTTGTAATAAATTTATCTAAAGTAATGATACTCAAACCACTTTTTACTTCACAAAATATACTATTATCACTATTCCTTGAACCCATGAAGAAAATCAAGAAGCAAGCTCTTTAAGTCAAGATGTCCTTGGGGAATAATAACTGCAGTTGTTTTCAAGAGGTCTTATTTCTGAATACCTCTCCTATATTTGTACTTCTGAGCCTCATTCTATTGTACTCTCTAAAAACTCATGTCTTGCTAAAAATCTCTTCACCACTTATTCTGCTCTCAAATCTTTGGTAAATTAACATGTCTTTATAGATATCACCATTAAATAGTAGTGAACAAAAACAATAAAACAGCCAGTATTAAAATTCATAATTATTTCTTCCAAGTAAGTTTAAAAATTGGGTTCACTGCAGTTTTCATCGCTTTTTAAAAAATGATTTTGAACACAAAAAAAATTTGCCTTCTGTAGCTTTGCTAAAAAAGGGTACCTTTAAAAATCTTGGGAGTATCTAATATGTTCTCCAATTTACCTACAGCACTTAAGTTTTCTACATTCCAAGTTTTACCTTTTATGGAAACTCAAAAGAATTTTTAAAAGTTTTCCTAGCTTTGCTTATCTTGCTTGTAGTCAATATTCTTTAGATAAACTGGAAAATACTTGTAAAGTTTACTTCCAAATTTTATAATTGTTTTCTTTTGAATATTGCTCCATGAGTTCCCCTATTTTCAGTGGTATGCTAGTAAATGTTTAACAAACAGCTCGCTCTCCAAACAAAAACAAACAAAAAGTCTTGATTTGTAACATTTGCTAATTTCTGTGGTATAAATACTTCCAAGAAGGCTGAGTTTAAATTACTAATATAATGACATTGAATGCAGGATTAGGAAGAGATGTACAATGCACCATTATGCTACATTTCTACCACATAGATACAACAGACAAATATAACTTTAACAAGATGTAGTATAATAATTAGGAAGCAATTAGTTTTGGTAATATATTACCTTTGAATTTAATATAATTTATTTAATTGTAAGTTAATATATAATCTTTAATAATCATTTGTTTAACAGTCATCTCTCACAAACTATTAAAATCTGGCTCCAGCACAACACTGCCTATATTTATAACAGTTAATCAAGACAAACTTATGTGTATCTTCATGATAGTAAAATTTCATATTTTTAACATCCATCCAAATACATTCTATGTTTTTTTATTAGTTTCTGTATTTTCTAATCACAGTAGTTAGAGTATTCTGTCATCTTTGCTTTTAAGCCCATTAAAGAAAGACTAAATGTAGTGGCCTAAACTTGATATACCTGTGGAAGTCAGTGTTTTGCTTACAGAATTACATTTTTTTAAAAAAACTGGTTGACTTATGATATGATAAAATAGTTTTTGTAAAAACTGACTGGACAAATCTCTGAAAACTCCTAGAGAAATCACAATGCCACCATGAGGACCAGTGATATTAATATAATCTTTTCACCTCAGAGAACTTCCATATTTATACTGACTAAACTAATGAGACTAATCTCCTAATAGCACAGAAGTTCAACATTTTCCAGTTAAGTACTTTTAGGCCTTTAAAAAAGAAAACCAAATTCATAATGCCTTCCACATAAGGTATACAGGAATCATAATCTCTACTCTCCAAATATTTTTACTGCTGTTATTACAACTAATGCTGTTAATATGAAACACTATTGCTAGGCATTAGTCTACTTGTTACACATATGACCCCATTTAACCCTCACAACCACATAAGGGAGGTACCTTTGTTATTTCCATTTTATAGATGGGCAAACAGGTGATTTTAACTAGACTAAATAGCCCCAATAATACTAGAACTAAAGCTAGAACCCAAACCCATTTCTGCCTAACTCCCAAGCCCCATTTTTACTCCACCATGTTTATAACACCTATGTTCCTTATCTCACTTGCACTCCATCTACCCAGTTTTCAATCCATCAGTCCTAAACTCATTTCATGTTGTATAATCCTTCATCCCTTACACTTACTTAATCACTGAAACCTTTGGTCATATTTCCAAAATCGGTCTCAAATTTGTTCATCTCCGCCGTCACTGCACTGGTCCAGATCACCTTCATCTCTGGCCTAGGTAACTATAAGAGTCTCCTACTTCGTATCCTTTTGCTTCTGTCTTGCTGCTATTCCCTGTTTCCCAATGCTCAATCATTTTTTCAGCATGTAGCTAGAATAATCTTTCTAAAATTAAAGTCTGATTTAGTTAATATCTTAACCAAAATATTTCAGGGAGGGCTCAAGTCCAAAGTTCTCACAAAAATTTCCCCAAGCTTTTTATGATCTGCTCTCTGTAATCTCTTCAGGATCTGACATTGCGTCATCCCCTTTTATAGTGAGTGACCAATTTCTGATTCTCTGTAGGTGCCATATTTTCACTAACTGACTTTCGAACAAGTGCTTTCTTCTACCTGAGGTGCTTATCTTCTTCTCCTACCCTCCTCAAACACTTCTATTTTGCACTGGTTAATTATTCAACTCTCAACTTAAAAGTCACTTTCTTTTGAAAGTCTTTTTGGACTCTTGAAGTCTAGGAGAGGTGTCTTGCCTTTATGCAATCTATAACTTCCCCATTCAAAACACAACATTAATCATAATTGTCCTGTTAATTCTGTGAGGTCGCAAACTACACCTGCCTTATTTGTCTCCATACACCCAAAACTGAATACAGTGGCTTAAATAGTAAAGACAATCAATAAATATTTGCCGAGTGAATTGATTAATTTGTTCTGAGGATGAAAACAGGTTAATGATGTAGTTTTTAGTGACACTGCCCTTTCCAAGAACCTAAACACACACACACACACACACACACACACACACACACACACACACACCTATATATCTATATCTATATATATAAAGAAAAAAGTGAGATAAGATGACAGAATACAGGATATTTTGACTTCTCCTCTTTGAGCTCCCACAATGATCATTTTTGGTGAACACAATCTTTTAATCAAATTTATATTAATGTGAAGATATTTTAAGTGAGAAAATATTCCTTAAAATTAAAATCACAAAGGCAATTTCATTCTTAGGAAAAATTATCTTAAACTTAAACGATTTTAAATTCCATTAATGTTTTTTTGGTTGAATATTTACATGAAAAAGATTTAATTTAACCATTTGATTTTTGTCTATATTTTTGTCCATCAAATTTTAATTATGATTTCTGCCATTTGTTTTCTTCAGGGGTCATGTGCTTACTGATTCCAAATTTCTCGGGTAAATTTGGCAAATAGAAATTTTGTCAAGATAATTTTATTTTGCTATTATGTTCTGTAGATAACAATTTTAAGATATACATCTAATCAATGTCAGTGTTTTATAGATATTTCTAACACATACACTATTTTGAAAATCGCACAGAAAACACAATCTTCCTACAGTTAATTTTTTCTTTTATAGATTTTAGATCATTAGATTTTATCTATTGTTGGCTTTATTTTGTGTGTTTTTTTTACCAGTATTGTTTATTATAAGTGATATAGATGACTAATAACATAATTTATTTTTTGAAACAAAATTTAAAGCTCTTAAAATAATTTAGAGCTTTTAGTAGGTCAAAGGTATACATTCTCAGTGGTGAGCATTCAGGCCAAATGCTGTGATTTGATTAACACATATTCAATGGATATATTGAACAAACTTCTTTCCATCTTCCTTGAATTTTAAACATCATTTTGTTTGCATGCTTAAGTACTTAGCACGATATGACTAAAGCTTCACCTATTCATATGTCCTCAAAAACATTTTATTTCTTTTTTATTTATAGGCAACTTTATCATGATAGATTTTTAAAAATTTGATTAGAAAAAAAGAACAATATTAAAAGAACAATAACTAGACTATCTCAGATATTTAAAGAACAGCAAGGCAGTACTAAAGAAACAGTCAGAAGTATAATTCAGACATTTCATCCTGAAACCTGATAATCAAAGAGAAATTGAGATGGCAAATGTTTTCAAAACTTCTACCTCTTAAACATAAACTGCTTTATTGTCAAAGTCTAGATATAATTCTGATCTCTTTGATGTAAAATGTAATAATTATTTATTTTTTAGAAATAAGGTAACAATTTAGGTTACAGTTATGTCTGCCTTATGATGATCTGAGAATACTAAAATAACTCTTCTTCAACTTACATCCAAAACATTCTCAGCACTCACGAAGCATAAACTCGAAGAGCAGATAAACTATTGGCAGGGTTAGTGGAAATCGCCAGAGCCAGTAACAATAATAGCAAAATCTGATTTAAACTAGTAAGTTTTAATTTTTTTTTTTAAGAAAAATGTTTTTAACAGTGTTGGAATTACATGGTTTTCACAGAGGTCTTTGAAGCAAGGCTTACCACTGTGAGCAAAGACATTTTCCTTAATACCTAGGTAAAATTGAGGAAGAAAGTAGTTCTTACAGATTAAGAAAATATCCAATGGGAGACAACTTCAAGCAATTAAATAGATGGAATTGGCTCAATTATATAATTAAGGAAAATGTGCTCTAATCTTTAAGATCACTGCCTCATACTATAAATACTAGTAGGATTTCATGATCCCTTGCACAAATATTTTCTTCAGCTAAGCTATGTCATATATTTGTTCTTATAAGAGCTATAGGCCATTTAAATAAATGATACATTATCATCACTGACCATACTCATTCGTATGACTCTGCAAGTAAAGAACATGGAAAAAGTTAACTTCCCAAGGACCAGTTTCCTTATTGAAAAATTGAAAAGAATGGACCAGATAGTTTTTACAGAATAAGCATATAATTGACATTTCTAAATTAGAAGACTTTGTGCCTTCATTGAGATGATTTAGACACCATAATATAAAAAGCAATAGAAATGACTCTAAGCAGCAAGTAGCATTTTTATGAAAATTCCTGAAACATTATAAATAAGTTTTTTTTAAAGAAGTCAGATAATTGTAAGATACAGAATGTAAATGTTTCACTGATGCCTGCTTTATTAAAATGTCAGTTGAATATGTAAGGGACTCTAGAATTATTAATGCTGTGGGCTCTTGCTCGGAGCATTATGCTTTTCTGAGATTTCAACATAAAATTCTCAAGTTTGCGACTCTGTGAGTACTCAGATGAGAAAAATTTAATAGGATTAAGCAAGTGATACAGGCTTATCTACATAGGCATTTGTGAGGGGCTTTTCTCACCTATAAATTTAGGTTCTTTCAACATAACACCAAAAAGACTGATAGAATGAAGTTTGGAAAAACACCAATATTTTTTACCCTTGCAACCTATTACATTAGCCAGCATTTCCCTGTTGTTGTGATTATTACATTATGACTTGATTACTAACGATTACTGCCACAGTTGGAAAAGTAAAAACGCAGCATGGGGCCATTTCCATTAAAGGATATGAAATTCCATAACAAGCTCTGAGGCTGCATAGCTGCTGTGGGGTTGAACTCAGAAGTGCATAAGTATCTACTTAAGATGCTGTTTGAAGAAGCACCCTAACTTACATCATGATTTCATTTAGTTTGAACTGTACCATGGATTTTTCCATTAAGCAATATTAGACACTTAACACTATTAAGGTTATTCATGCCCTAGAAAAAGGGCAACATAATTTTTTTCTACTCTCTATCCAGAATTTTATATTACATGTACATTCAATCCTGACTTTGTCTAATAGAAGAGACCAAGTGGTTACATAAGCTAGAGAATGTCAGTCATGCTGAAGTGGCATAACTGAGAAGAGAAGCATTAATTTTCATGTTGTAATATGGGCATATGCCATTTAGAATATCAGAAAGAAAAGGACTTTAGTTGCTATAATATAATAGGCCCAGAAAATAAAGATTCAGATATATTTAAAGCATATAGATTAATGTTAATGGGGAAAGGAATTATGATACCATTTTACATCTATTCTTTTGTATGCGTCCCTCAAATGACAAGGTGGCCTGGGATGAGAAGTGAGGTATGATGAAGTTCTTTTCAGTATTTTTAGGACAAAGTCTAGTGGAGGAAAAGCGCCAAAGTACTTAAATCACAAAAGAATGATTATCACTGCAAGAAAATGATATACTGTATATTTTTAGAACTACAAATTATTATATATTCAAATATGTTTGGGAAAGATTGTATGTATGTATGTATGTATGTAAGGGTTGTGTGTCTGTGTTGGATATGTATTTATGTGAATATACACTCAAAAAATAGAAATATCTAGGAAAGATATGATACTTGATTTAATTTTTACAACCACAGAGATTTCTTTACTTGCGTGATTTTCTCTGCTATAATCTTGTGGAGAAAAATCTATATTTAGGCAGGATTAAAGCTGTTCCTAGCAGGTTTCTTGTGGTAAATAGGAAGTTACTTCTTCTTCTGTCTTATTTGGTAATTTTCTTTCCTGTAAAGGATTCCTCATTTTAGACATAAAGGTGTATCCTCTGACAGTAGCCAGTGCAAGTGTTTGGATCCTCACCACCAGAGAGAGAAACTTAAAATTTGTTCCCAAACCTCAATATCTGCACTACTAATCTTCTCCTTCCCCCAAAGGCTTGGCTCTACTCTCAAACATCACTCCAGTAATATTAGCAATAGCTTCATCTCTAAATTCCTTCCTTCTTTTTATTTTAAAAATTTTAAATATACTTAAAAAACACAAATATAAGTCTGCCCCATCTATCAGTTTTGAAAATGTTATGTTTAGAAAATATCTACAAAAATGCAGAAAATTCTATGAGCAAGTTTGTCAATTTGCGATCTAAAAGCATGTGTGTGTGTGTGTGTGTGTGTGTGTGTGTGTGTGTGTGTTTTAAATGATAAAATAAACAAGGAAGGCAATATGGAGATGGAAGCAGACATTGGAGTGATGCAGCAACTATCAGCCAAGATGCTGGCACTACCAGAAGCCGGGAGGAACAAGGAAGAATTCTTCCTTAGATCCTTCAGAAAGGGTATAGTCTTGCCCGCACCTTGATTTCACACTTCTAGCCTCCGGTTTCTGTTGTTTTAAGCCACCAAGTTGTGGTCCTCTGTTACAGCAGCCACAGGAAACTAATTCAGTGCTGGATAAGGGCTTTCTATTTCCTTGGACTAAAAAGAAAGTAACTTGGAAGTGCTGTTTGCCTACTCCTGGTGTTAAAGGCAGAGCCTAGAAGGAAAAGTCAAAATATCCAGGTCTTGTGACTCTGAGCAATCACTTACCCTGCAAGCCTCAATCTTATTAACTTCTTTCCACACTTCCTCACCTAGCAAGTGTCTGCTGAGTTTATCTGAGTCCTGGGCAGAAGTCCTGA